>PVJC01020064.1:0-29540 GCA_004026665.1 Murina feae
CCCGATGCCCCTCCAAGGGCCTGGGAAGCCCACCAAGCAGGCTGCCGACCACCTGCCGCCTCTTTCCTGCTCCCCGATGCCCCTCCAAGGGCCTGGGAAGCCCACCAAGCAGGCTGCCGACCCCCTGCTGCCTCTTTCCCGCTTCCTGGTGCCCTCCAACCCTGCCGCCTGTTTCCCACTCACGGGTCCTGGGTCCTGCGCTGTCCCGCCCTGCAGCCGCTCTGTGCACTCGGGAGGTCCCTCAGCCCCGCCTGTGCCCTCTCACAGTCTGGGACCCCTCGGGGGTTGTCCACCTGCTGGTGTGCCTGACCAGGCTGGGTGAGGGGCTTTAAGGCTGCCCACAGCTCACTTTGACCCAATGTCCCAGCAAGGCCGGCTGGATGCAGGTTTCTGGAGTTTATCTCCTATAATTGATGCTGTTCCTTTAAGTCGAGGCCTTTTACTAAGGAAGCCTCCTCTGCCTCACCTCCGGCTTCTATAATGAAACAATTGTTACACTTAATTGTTGCAAATGTGTGTTTTGCTTCAGGCCAAAGGCTAAGGAGCCAGCGAGCAGGTAGTTTTGCTTTCGCTCCTGCTGCAACGGACGCTGCCTAAATGTTTACTCAGGTCCGTGAGTGGCGGCCGCCATGTTGGCTGGGCTAATTTGCATACAGTCGCTCTGATTGGCTGTGGGCGTCCCGGAGAAACGGTTAATTTTACTATTCTGCTTTTATTAGTTTAGATTTACTTGAGTCCTCTCTCTTTCTTGGATAGTCTGGCTTAAGTTTGTCTGTTTTGTTTACCTTTTCAAAAAAAATCAAGTCTTAATTTTGTTGGTCTTTTCTATTGTTTTCTGTTTTGTATGTGATTTATTTATTTTCTAATTTTTCATATTTATTTATTTTTGCTAATTTTGGGTTTAAATTGTTTTCCTTTTTCTAGTTCCCTGAGGTGTAGTGTTAGGTTGTTTATTTGAGATAATTATTTTTTTCTTAATATAGGTACTTGTAGCTATATACTTTCCTCTTGGAACTGCTGTTGCTGCATACCATATGTTTTGGTTTGTTGTGTTACAACTTTTGTCTCAGAATATTTTTGATTTCCCTTTTGAGCTCATCTTTTATCTGTTGATTTTTCAGTGTGTTATTATCCATGTATTTGTGAATTTTCCAGTTTTCCTCCTGTTATTGATTTCTAGTTTCATATCATTTTGGTTAGAAAAGATATTTGACATAATTCCTATCTTATTGAATTGACTGAGTCTTTTTGTGGCCTAAAACACATGACCTATCCTGGATAATGTTCTGTGTGCACTTGGGAAGAATGTTTATTTTGCTACTGTTGAGTAGAAAGTTCTGTATGCCGGTTAGGGTCATTTGGTATATAGTGTTGCTCAAATTCTCTGTTTCCTTATTGATTTCCTGTCTGGATGATCTGTCTATTGTTGAGTGGGGGATATTAAAGTCCCCTACTATTATTGTATTGCTATTTATTTTTCCTTTTAGATCTGTTAGTATTTGCTTTAAATATTTGTGTTCTGACATTAGATGCATAAATATTTATAATTATCATAATTTCTTGATAAGTTCACCTCTTTATCATTATACAATTACCCAGTATCTTGTGACCATTTTTAGCTTAAAGTCCTTTTTTTTCTGACATATATAGCCACCACTGCTTTTATTCATTACTATTTGCTTATAATATCTTTTTCCATCCTTCACTTTCAGCCTTTATGTGTCCTCAAAGATAAACTGAGTCTGGTATAGCCAGAATACTGTTGGATCTTTTAAAAACTCATTTGAAATTCCATGATTTTTTGATTTGAGAATTTAATTCATTTATATTTAAAGTAATTATTGATAACTAAGTATTTGATGCCATTTGGTTCATTGTTTTTTCATTGTTTTGTTGTTCTTTTATGTCTTTTATCAGCACTTGCTATCTGCCTTTGTGATTTGATGACTTTTTGTGGCAACATTCTTTGAATCATTTATCTCACTTTTATGTGTAACCTTTTTAGGTTTTTCCTTTGTAGTTACCATGATGTTTAATAAAATACAATTATTTTCCTTTATCCACAGGGTACATGTTTCAAGACCCCCAGTGGATGCCTGGCACCATGGATAGTAATGAACCCTAATCACTTTCTTGAATTCTGTTGGAAATGTTGCAGGAGCTTCTTCATCAGCAGATGCAGCCTCTTCAGTAAGTTTTACATTTTCCGGTCCAAGCTTATTATTGAATCTGTGTAAACATTCTTTACTCATAGCTATAGCTTGATGTTACCTGTTTCAGGAGATCTCTTGTTGAAGTTTCTGTATAGCCTCAGTGTTGTTTTTTTCTATTCATGTCTTCCACCCATAAATTTAAGGCTCCTTTCATCTTAACTATGCACTTATTATATACTGAAGGACGCTTGGGCTGCTTTCAAATCTTGGCTAGTATAAGTAATGTTGAGATGAACATAAGTGCATATATTCTTTCTGATTAGTATTTCTGGTTTCTTTGGATATTTTCCCAGAAAGAAGTCCCTGGGTCATAAGGAGTCCCATTTTTAATTTTTTGAGGAAAGTCCATACTGTTTCCCACAGCGATTGCACTAATATGCATTCCCACCAACAGTGCAGGAAGGTTCCCTTTTCTTTACAGCCTTGCCAATGCTAGTTTGCTGAGTTATTGGTGATAGCCATTCTGACAGGTGTGAGGTGATATCTCCCTGTGGTTTTAATTTGCATGTCTCTGATGATTATTAACAGTGAGCATTTTTTCATATGTCTATTAGCCATCAGTTTGTCCTCTTTAGAGAAGTGTCTATTCAGGTCCTTTGTATTTTTTAACTGGATTTTTTTTTCTGCTGTTGAATTGTATAAATTCTTTATAAACTTTGGATATTAACCCCTTTTCAGAAGTATCATTGGCGAAATTGTTTTCCCATTCAGTGAGTTGTTTTTTTCATTTTATTGATGGTTTTCTTTGCTGCACAAAAACTTTTTATTCCCATTTGTTTATTTTTTCTTGCCCAAGAAGAATATATATACTGAGTGGCCAGATTATTATGACCACCTGACGTTTATAGGTAAATTAGCTATAATTTCTCGCTGAAGTTGCTAGAGGGACAGATCATTATAAACATCTGAATAGCACAACATACCTAAGTATCATTGCTGATTAAGTTCATCCTATCATATTGATGGCATATCCCAATGGAGATGGCTTCTTCTAATAAGACAACGCACCATACCATGGTGCTCGTATTGTGCAGGAGTGGTTTCAGGAACATGAGGGAGACTTTACCTTGCTTAGGTGGTCCCCACAATCACCAGAACTCAATCCAATTGAGCGTTTGTGGGACGAAGTTAAAAGAGCCATCAGGCAGCTGGTTCCACAACCATCAAATCTCACAGAACTGGACAGTGCTATTCATCAGGCATGGTGTCAGATTCCTCGCATCACCTTTCAACATCTCGTGGAGTCAATGCCAAGAAGAATCATGGCAGTATTGAAGGCAAAAGGTGGCTCAATGAAGTACTGATGGGGTGGTCATAATAATCTGGCCAGTCATAATAATCTGGCTACTCAGTGTAATATGTGTGTGTATGTATGTGTGTGTGTGTATGTATGTATGTATGTATGTATGTATGTATGTATGTATCTATCTATCTATCTATCTATCTATCTATCTATCTATCTATCTCTGTATCTGTATCTGTATCTGTATCTATATCTACATCTACATCTACATCTATATATGACATTTCTGAGATTTTACTGCCTATGTTTTCTTCTGGAATTTTTATGGTTTCCAGTTTAAGTCTTTAATCAATTTTGAGTTTATTCTTGTGCTTGATCTACTTTTATTTTTTGCACATATGTTTGCAGTTTCCCCAACACCATTTATTGAATAAATTATCTTTACCTCATTATATTGTTTTGCCTCCTTTGTCAAATATTAATGGACTACAAAGGCAAGGGTTTATTTTTGTGCTCTCTATTCTGTTCCATTAATTTACATGTCTTCTGCTAGTATCCGTGCTACTTTGATTACTGTGGCATTGTAGTATAATTTAATGTTGGGTTGTGTGATTTCTCCAACTTAGTTCTTATTTCTCAAGATTGCTGTAGCTATTTAGGATCCTTTGTGGTTCCATTTAAATTTTTGGAATATTTATTCTAGTTCTGTGAAATATGCCATTGGTATCTTAATAGAAATTATGTTGAACTTATAGATTACTTTGGGTAGTATGGACATTTTAATGATGTTAATTCATCCTATTCATGAACATGGTATATGCTTCCATTTATTTGTATCTTCTTTAAATTTTTTTCTTTAGTGTCTTATAATTTTCTGAGTATAGGTCTTTTACATCCTTGGTTAAATTTATTCTAAGGTATTTTATTATTTTTGAAGCAATTGTGAATGAGATTATTTTCTTAGTTGTTTCCCTTTCTGATAATTCATATCTATAATAATAAAAGGGTAATATGCTAATTAGACCAGACATTTTCCAGACATCGTTCTGGATGTCCTTCCTGACAAAGCTGGGGCCGGAGGAAAGCCAGCCTGGGTTCCTGCAGCCCGAGTGCTGGAGGGAAGCCGGTGCCGGCAGCTGGGGGAAGGAAGGCCTACTCATGCATGAATTTTTGTGCATTGGGCCTCTAGTTGGTATATGAAAATGCAACTGATTTCTGGATTTTTTTTGTATCCTGCCATTTTACTGAATTTATTGATTACTTCTGGTAATTTTTTGGTGGAATCTTTAGGGTTCTCTATATATAGTATCATATCATCTGCAAATAGTGGTAGTTTTACTTCTCCCTATCCAATTTGTATGCCTTTAATTTCTTCTTCCTGTCTAATTGCTGTGGCTAGGACTTCTAGTACTATATTTCACAAGAGTAGTGAAAGCAGACATCTCATTTTGTTCCTGATCTTAAAGGAAATACTTTTAATTATTTGCCTGTTGAGTATAATGTTGGCTGTGTGGGTTTGTCATGTATGACTTTTCTTGTATGGCAGGCCTGGTGGTGAAATTGCTCAAATTTTGTTTATTTGAAAATTCTATTTATCCTTCATTTCTGAAGATCAGCTCTGCATGGCATAGTTTTCTTGGTTAATAGTTTTTAAAAAAATCCTCACCTGATGATATGTTTATTGATTTGAGAGAGGAAAGGGGAGAGAGAGAGAGTAAGAGATGAGAAACATCATTGGGTTGCATTTGGTACATGCTCCAACCAGGGATTAAACCTGCAACCTTTTGGTATATGGGACAATGCTCAAACCAACTGACCCAGCCAGCCAAGGTCTTGGTTGATAGCTTTTTAAAAAATTTGTAATATATCATCCTCCATCTCCTCTGGCTTGTAAGGTTCCTATTGAAAAATAGCACAGACTCTGTCCTATCAGAATAAATGCTGGCTATGACCAAGATGGTGGCATTGGTGTGTAACAGCTGAACCAGGCCTCCTGTGGGCTATCTGTGAAAACAAGGATGCTCTGAGCCACTGGCATGAACAGGAATAAATTTATTTTTCCAGATAAGAAGTCTGAAAATATGGTGTCTTCACCATATTCAGTAATGTAGCTGCATAATGAAAAACGCAGACTCTTTTGTTTTTCTGCTATGTAATCTTTATGAACTGGCACTTTCTTCAGGGTGCTTTTTCTTAAAATAGCTGGGGCTCCTAATAATTCTTAGACAAAATAAGATAATTATACATATATATGTAAATATATGTGTGTGTGTGTGTGTGAATATATCTATCTATCTAATCTAATAAAAGAGCAATATGCAAATTAACCATCACTCTGAGATACCCAAGCCACGCCCACCACCCAAGACACGCCCCACCAGCTAATCAGAGTTGCTGTATGCAAATTAACCCAGCTGATGGCGGCCGGCAGCCATGGAGCTAGAGCACACAGGAGGCTTCCGCTGCACCAGTGATGGAGTTGAAACTGCCTGCCTAGGCTGGCCAGGCCTCTGCTCAAGGTAACAATGTTTCAATTATAGGAGCCATGAAGCTGAAGCAAACAGGAGGCTTCGTTGCCTGACTAGACCTCCACTCAAGGCAACAAAGTTTCAATTATAGAAGATAAATAAATCCCAGAAACCTGATTCCAGACAGCCTCGCTGGGACGTTGGGTCAATGGGTAGCCTGCAAACAGCTCTCAACCCCTCACCCAGGCTGGCCCATGGGGTGAGGGTCCCCACTGGGGGGCTTGGCAAGCCTGTAAACAGCCCAGTAGATGGACATCCCCTGAGGGGTCTCAGACTGTGAGAGGGCACAAGCTTGGCTGAGGGACCCCCCAAGTGCACAAATTTTTGTGCACCGGGCCCCTAGTATATATATATTTAAGCAGAAAGAAAAAATTTACCCAGAAGCCCCAGCAAAGCTCATTTTACATATCATTGGCCATAATTTGGTTACAGGCCTAGACCTAAACCAATCACTGGCAAGAAGAATGTCATCTACATGATTGGCTTTGACCAATCAGAATTCACCCAAGTCAGAAGGAGGAGAGAACTCTGGAATAAAATCAGGGCTCTTCCAGTATGTAAGAAGAAGAGATTGGCCTCTGGATAGGTAGCCAAAGGTGTCTGCCATATTACCCTTTATACAAAAGAGGATCTGCCAGAATATCTTAAAAGAACATATTCAAATATACATTAAAAAGAAAACATCACAAAACAAATCATATTTACATGTAAATAAAACTGAATATGATCCATGTACAGGCTAGCCTTTGGGCAGAAATCTCTTCAGTTATTATATGGCTTGTCCAACTCAGCACTTCCCAAACCCTGAGAATTACTCAATCATCTGAGTCTTCAGGGTAATCGCTTAGATTTGAGGCAAACAAGATAAAGACACATTTCCTCCCATAAAACCTGTCTCTATCGGCTATAAAAGGCATATGCACAAAATTCTTCATGCTTGCATGTCTTATTTCTAATTACCAATAGGTCAGTTTTGTGTGGCTTTTATTGCCTCATAGAAATAAACTAAGAACTTGGGCAAGACACCCACAGGCTTCTGTGATTAGGCCCACTCTGACTCTTCGATACTAAGGCCCATCGAGCCTTTATGTGTCTCTGATTTTGTAGCAACATGGCTCTGCTTGTCATGTCTTGTAGACATTGAGCTCCTTTTCGAGATTCTCTTTTATTTTGGGCCTTTCACTTTTTGTCTATCTGGAAACCTCTGTTCATCCTTCAGTGCTAACTCAATGGCCACGTCTTTGATCACAATCACTATTGCTTTTAGGCTTTGCCAGGCAGCTCGTGTGTATCTGTCCATGTGCAGCCCTGGCATGATGTTAGAGCCATCATCGCATTGCTGTCATTGCCCACTCTGCTGGGCCATGGGCTCCTGAACCCAGGGGCTCACTCTGACCACTCTCTGCCAACTGCTTCTGGTACAGACCTAGAATGTAATGGGGATACTTTGGTAAATAAATGATTTCACATGTAAGCTAATAGTTTTCTTAATAAATTAGAAGTAATTTAGTGGATATATTATTTATTGCCCTCCTTCATGTCCAAATTGAAGTCATAATCTGATAATTTATGAGTAGATTAGCTACTTGGAAGTGGGCACAATTTTGCATATTTACCTTGATATATATGTACTAATGGCAGCAAGAACCATTAGTGAATTCATTATTTTTGAATCCAAGTTGCACTTCTACTGCTAAGGTTAATTATTGATTTGTTTTATTCAGTGATTAAAGCTATTAGCTACTATTAGCAAATGATGATGTTTGTGCATGTTTGCATATCAGTTGGATTGCATCTCATAGCAGGAGCCCAAGCTAAATTAGTATTCCCTGGGCTGACATCTCGAATGGTGATACATAGACTTACCAAAGGTAACCAATGATTTTTCCTTGTGATAAAAATAGAACCTGATTGCCGTTGCAGTGATTCTTCCTGAATGCAGACACTGGCTGGAACTTTGTTTAAATTGAACGTGGTCTCCATCCTTTTGAGTTTGAATAATCAGAGAATTCTGAGCAGGACTTCAAGGAAGGCTAGGAAGTGCCCTGGTTCAAATGCCTGCAGACTATGCTGTTTTACTTTTGTTTATCCAGGAGGTGGAATGGGCACGTACGCTCCTAGAAAGAGTTGGGTGATGGAACTTGTGGATCAGAGCTTGGCTTTGCTGGACTAGAGTTTCTCCAATGAGAGGAAGACACTGCTTTTCAGGGAGGGTGGTGGTGGCCTGGGTGTACTGGCACCAGTGACATGCCCATACACCTAAATGCAAGGGGGTGGGGATGTAGCCTGGCAGCTCTGCGAGGCAAGGGACCAGAAACCATTTGGGGAAAAAAACCTAGCCAGTGTCTGCTGCAATCTCCTCTGCTTTGATCTAGCAGGTGAAGCTAACCCATGTTGAGAGGGTTTTCACACCTGGACCACTTTCTCAGCCCATCATCTCTTTCTTCGGCATCACAAGGAAGCTGACTTCCAATTTCATCCTTCCCTGGTTTCTCCAGGCAAAGACAAAGGCAGCCACAAACCTGATCTCCTAGAGGTACCATCATGGTGTGGGGAATATGGTAAAGATTTGTTGAGTGATGACTGTCTGACTGAATGGTTTTCAGCGAACCTAAGGTTCTTGTCATATGACTTTGACATATATCCACTTGAGAAGACTCATCCCTTTGCCCTTTACACAGCCTTCCTGATTGTTATCTACAGTTCATCTTTCCCAGGGAGACGGTTCAATTAAGACAACTCAAAATGAGTTCATGATTTGAAGGTACAGCTGACTGCACTCTGATTAACTTCCTATTCATCAGTCACAGAGATATATGATGGGAATTACTAGGGCAGGCAGAAGAGAAAGCAGGCAGGCTAGAGGGAAAGGGAGGAAGTGGCTGGAAGATCAAGGTTTTGGGGTATGAAAAAGATGAGAAAAGTGCCAGGGGGAGGTGGAAGATCTGGAGAGGAGGAGAAGCCTAGAAGATAGCATGAGATAGAGCAAGTCTTCTAGGAGATGTAATTTTAATGTCTTAGCATTAGAGTGTCTGACACTAAGGTTAAACTTAACTTTCTTATGATAAATAAGTAAAATAAATGTTGGGCGGTAGGAAAGTCTGATGGCTCAGAAGCTCAATGCAATGGATTGTTGAGGCCTTGCAGTCCAATTTCAGGTCTCCCTCAGATACACGATCCTATACTTGCTTGAAAGCACCAGTGCTGATGCTTGTAGTCCAGAGAGACAGCTGTGCATCTCTTGAGGTTAAAATTGTTGGGAGCGCTCCACACTCCATCATGATTTTATTACCAAGGATATGCTGAAAACACTCAACCCCATACTCAAGCCTCAGAATCCTTACCTGATGCCAGATCCCTACATCCCATGTCTACCAAATATCATGCCTGGATGTCTAGCAAACGGCTGTAGCAAAACATGGAAAACTACTGAGCTCTTCTTCTCCTCCCCACCTGTGTGCTTCTCCCCTGTGGTCCTGAGCCCAGGGAATGGCAGCACTATCCACACAGTCTCCAGAAACGTAGACATCACAATCCCTTCCTCTTTCTCACCTATTACGTTCAATTGTCCACTAGATCCTACAATTTTACCGTCCTCATATCTTTTCAGTCCACTGCCACTCCTAATTCAGGCTACCAGCATGCTTGACTTGGATTATTATACCATTTTCTTAATTGAGCTCCTAGCCTCTGTTTCGCCCAATTCCAATCCAACTTCTGCACATTGGACAAAATGACCTTTCCATATGATGTATGCATATGTCTTTAGCGTTCCATGATCTTCAGCACAATGACTAATCTCCTAAATCGTGGCATCTGACTGCTGTGATTTGTTTATCCTCACCTCTGGCCAGTCTTGCTTTTTACTCCTTATTCCATATTAGGGTTGGGTATGTGATGCCAGGTGGAGAAATAGTCCAAGTGAGAGAAGTCGCTGCAGTCTGGACTAGTCTACTAGTGACATATGACAGGTGGTCAGAGATGGCTGCCTCTTAGTCTCCTTAAATATCTTCCTAATCCTTCCACATGCCTCCCCTTCAGATTCCGTGACCTTACTCCAGGACCAAGATGTGCGCCCCCCCCCCCCTTGGACTATTTCAATAGCTCCTTGTTTGCCCTTGTATCCCAGGCACCCAGGGGAGGGTTGCACAGAGCAGGACTTCAATAAATACATGTTGAATACATGAAGGAATTATATAAATGGGAAAATAGTATTTTTTTTAAATAAGACTATATTTTTATTGATTTCAGAGAGGAAAAAAGGGTGAGAGATCTAGAAATACCAATGATGAGAAAGAATCATTGATGGGATGCCTCTTGCATGCCCCTCACTAGGGATGGAGCGTACAACCCGAGCATGTGCCCCTGACCAGAATCAAACCAGGGACCCTTTGGTCCGCAGGCTGACGCTCTATCCACTGAGCCAAACCAGCTAGGGTAGAAAATAGTCTTAAACATAGCCCACTGTCAGTTCTGCAGGTTAGAGTGCTTTGTTAAAGTGGCTGCCAGGCATACCATGGATAAATATTCCTGGAAATTTTTACATCAATTTTGCACACTGACCTCTGCCAGGTGACGGACAGAACCTGGGCTGATCTGTGTGGAGATCACAGCTGCAGGCAGTGGTTGCACAACTGGGGGACCACCGGGCCCTCAAATGCTGAAAGCTGTTTCTGAGGCATTTGAGTGATCAAGGGGCAGAGTTCATTACCAGAATCATAGAACTATGAGATTTTCAGTGATTATTGCAGGCCATGTCTAGATAATGACAGCTCTGCTGAAAGAGGCAACGATGCAGTTCAGTAGCTTACCCATGAAGGGGAGGGGATGACGAGAGAATGGTGTTTGGTTTCGGTTTTACTCTCCTGCCTCAGGTTACCCAATGAGACATCTTGTCTAGGGGCCTGTAGGCGGTTTGCTGTAGTGCATGAGAAATGACTTCTGAAGAAGTTGTGCCAGGTTGCCCATGTCCCGGCTGCTTTAGCTTCTGCCACTCTGGGTTCACTAATCCTCCATGCAGAATAGAAGGTCCATTGAGCTGAATCTGGTTTGCCTTCAAAGACCTACCATCCATTCTAGGTTCCCATTGAAGTCGGCACAGAGTTTATGCACGCCCATCACTGCATTGGTTTTAGTCTCCAGTGCTTCAGTGGCTCTTACAAATGGGCCACCATCAAGAAATTCATAGCTATGATGCTAGTAACAGCACAAACTACTGCAGATATGTTATGCTGATAAAGTGCTAAAAGTACAGCTAGCTGGTGGCCTTTGTGTTAACATTGACCTGTTTTATTGGAACTGGCATATTTTCCTGCAGTTCATGCAGTTCAGAACAAGGCAAAACATATATGTCAAGAATTATCTGACAGGCGTTATTGCTGAAGAGGGCAAGCACGGTCAGTGTGCGGAAGGTCTTCCAATGGTGTGTGCCTCCATGGGCCCTGGTGACCTGCTGAGAGATGTGAGGCCCGCTCCTTGGTGACTGCAGCAGCTGTAAACCAGTAAGTGATAAGAGCGTCGGCTTTCCCTCACCCCATGCCCTGTATTGACAGGAGATAGAATTCAGGTGCTTTGGACAATATGGGAGTTCTTTCCAAGGCATTGATGGGATCGGTCACACTAAGGTCGTACTTCTTGGGAACTGTGCCAAGAATGACTAAGCATGTCTCGGGTGCTAAGGCAGGTCTGTTCCAGCGGATGTGGGTTTGGCTCAAATATTTCCGACAGCCTGGTTGAATCTTTCTTGAAACTGTGCTGCAGACCAAGAGTCTTCTTCCCTAAATCCCTCTTTCTTCCCTCTCCCCTTTCAACAGTGTCAGATCAGCATCATAATCTGAGGATGCTCCCTTCATTCTCTCACTCCCTTCTTCAACCAGCCTCTGGCATGTCTAATCCTGTTTTGATGTCCCCTATTTAGGAACCTAAATGGCTGTAGTCCCTTTCCCAGTGTATCCATGACCAGGGATAAATAAACTTAATGTTTATGTTTTAGGCCAGTGGGAGCATGCTGTGTAAGATCAAGCCATTCTATTCAAGAAATGGAGGAGACATAGGTGGGGAAGGGAGACAGGAAAGGCATCTGGGGATTGAGTGTCTTTGAAAATTTTGGAAACCAGCACTTCTTCACATGCAGGACTCAGAGAAGGGAAGTACAGGCACTTTGGTAGCAGTGGTGAGGCTTGTGCATGTGGCCTGCATCACAGTAAAGAGTAACCCGGAGCCCGCGGAGGTGGTGGTGATTGAGAATAGTAAAGACCAGATTCGTAGTCGACAACCAAAACATTCTCCATTTTCCAATGAAAGTGAAAATATGACAAGTTAAAATTTGTGGAATGCATCTAAAACAGTACTTAGAGAAAATTTTATAGCACAAAGTGGCTACATTAAAAAAGACAAACCATTACAAATTGATGATGTAAACTGGGACTTGTCAAACTATGGCAGATAGGCAAAATAAGAATTTCTTCCTGCTTTTATAAATAAAGTTTTATTAAAACACAGTCCACTTGTTTATTTATGCATTATCTATGACTGTTTTCATGTTATCACAATAGAGTTGCTTAGTTGTAACAGAGATTATATGAATCCAAAGCCTAAAATACACTCTGACCCTTTATAAAACTTTTTGTTGAACCTCAGTTTAAGCTTTCACCTTAAAAACTAGAAAAAGGACAAATGAAACACAAAGTAAGCATAAGAAAGAAAGCAATAGAGATAAGAGCAGAACTCAGTTAAATAGAAAATAAAAAGAATAAGGATAAGTAGTGAAACTAAAATACTAGTATGATCCTTTGAGAAGATCAGTAAAATTGATAAACCCCAAGCCTTTTAGAGTAGCAAAATAGAGAAAAAAAATTGTCAATATCAGAAATGAGAGAGAGGACATTGCTAAACATCCTATAAACATCAAAACATAATACATGAATATTATGAATAATTTTATATCCATGAGTTTGACAAGTTAGATAGATTGGACGGATTCCTCAAGGGACTGAAACTAATAAAGTTAATTCTAGAAGAAATAGATAACTTGAAAAGCTATATCCATACAAAAGTGCAATTTGTAGGTAAAATAACTTCCCACAAATAAGTTATGTCCAAATTACTTCACTGGTACAGCCTAGAATTTTTTTTTTAAAATGATACCAATATTGCACACTCTTTCAGAAAATTGTGGAAGTACAATCTAACTTATTCTATGAGGCCATAATTACTCTGATAAGAAAATGAGAGATAGATATTATAAGAAAAGAAATTGTTAGACTAATATAAAATAGATGAAATTTTCTGAGTTTTAGCTAATTGGCTTCAACAATACATGAAAAGTGATACATCATGACCAAGTAGATTTAAATCCCCAAATACAAATTGATTCAACATTTGAAAATCAGTCAATGTAATTCACCATATTAACAGATTAAAAAGAAAAATTCTTTGTCCACCTCAATTGATGCATCAAAAGCCTATGGCATTCATGATAAAAACTTCCAGCAAACCAGAAATAGACTTTCTCACTTTGATAAAGTGCATCTATAACTTAAAGAAAATGCTATCCTTGATCCTGAAAGAATTAATGCTTTTCACTTGAGATCACAAAGAAAGGAATAATACTTGCTTTTCCCAGTCCTATTCAACATTGTACTGAAGGAGCTGGCCAGTGCATTAAGGCAAGAAAAAGAAGTAAACTCACCTAAACTAGAAATAAAGTATTAAAATGTACTTTATTTTCAGATGATGTAATCATTCAAACAAAAATTTCCAAAAACCTATAAGAAATACTACATGAACTTAGCAAAGTTGCAGGATATGAGATCAATATAAAAATTAATTGTGTATAGTCTATACAATACTATATGTAGCAATGAACAATCACAGAATTAAAATTTAAAAAGCAAGTCTATTAAAATAGCATGATAAATATTAAGCACCTAGGAATAAATTTAACAAAATTGTGCAAACTTCAAAAACAAAAGAGCACTGGTGGAAGCATGAAAGAAGGCACACATAACTGGAGATGTAAACTATATTCATGGATCAAAAGATATAATAGTATTAAGAACTCAATTCTCTCCAAATGATTAAAGATTCCAATTAAAATGTACTTTACAAAATGCTAGCAGTCTTCTTTTTCTCTAAATTTATAAGTGAATTGTAAATTTTATGTAGAAAAGCATATGACCTAGAATAGCCAAAACAACTTTGAAAAAGAGCATCAAAGTTTGATTGCAAGACTTACTATAAAACTACAGTAATCAAGGGAATGCCATATAGACATACATACATGCATTTAGATAAATGGAACAGAGTAGAAATTGAAGGATTAGATGCACATTAATTTGTCCAATTGATTATCTACAAAGGCTCAATGCAATTTAATGGTGAAATGATGCTTTCAGCCAGTTATGCTGGAATAATTGCAATAAGCAGAAAAATGGATCTTGACCATTACTATACACAGTATACAGAAATCAACTTGAAAAGGATCACAAATGTGAATTACACTACCAGACTTTTAAGAGAAAAGATAAACATAGGAATGAAAAGATATTTGAAATCAATTGTTTAAGCTTCCATCTGAAGAAGTCAGAATATGAAGAGAAAATTTAAAACAAACCAAGAAGAGAGTATATAAAAAAGATAAAAGCAGAAATCACTGATATAAAAAACAAATGGAGAGATATATCATGGTAATATATTGGAAGATCTATCATTATTAAAATGTTTATTCTCTCTAAATTGGCCTATACATTCAACATAATACCAATTAAAATCACACCAATTTTTTAAAAGGAATTGACAAGGTAATTCTAAATATTATATAGAAATACTAAAGATCTAGAATAGGCAAAACTTTCTGAAACAGAATCAAATTGGAAGACATCTTAGCTGATTTTAAGACATTATAAAAGCAGGGTAATCAAAGCCCCCCTTTCAAAAGGTAGACAGATAGATCAGTGGTACAGACTAGGAAATTTCAAAATAAAACCACACAAATACAGCCAACTTATTTTCAACAAAGATGACAGTGTGATTTAATGGGGAGGGAAATATGTTTAATGAACAATGTTGAGATAACTACATATCCATATATTAAAACATCCATAAACCTTAAATCCTAACTCATACTATATCTAAAAGAATTACTCAAGATGTGTACATACCTAAACATACCATGTCAAACAACAAGCCTCCTAAAAGAAAACCTAGGAGAATATCTTCTTGATCATAGGAAGCAAAATTTGTTGAAAGGACATTAAAAAGCACTACCTAGGAGAGAGAAAAAGATAGATAAATTGGACTTCATTAAAGTGAAAAACACCCATTCTTCAAAAGCCACTCTTAGGAAAGTTCAAAGGCAAGAAAGAAGCTGGGAGAAATATTACAAAGCAATTTTGGACAAACCCTCTCCAAAGGGAAATATATAGAATGTCAATAAACACATGAAGAAAAAAAGCTCAGCATCATCCGTTATTGGATAAACATACATTAAAACTACAAAGAGATATTTTGTTGGGTTGTACACTTGAAATCTGTATGGTTTTATAAACTGATGTTGCCCCAATAAATTGAATAAAAAATAAAACTACAGAGAGCTACAAGCTTACACCCACATTGATGGTAAAAATTGGAAAAGCTAACAATGTTGAAGAGGATGCTAAGCATCTGGTACTCTGGGCTAAAATGATGTGACCCCTTTGAACCCTGAGGCTATTTATTACTAAGGTTTCAGCCAATCTATTCCGAGGGATTTATCCAAGAGAAATGACAGTATAAAGAATGTGTAGAGTAGCTTTACTTATAATAGGCAAAAGCTGGAAACAGCTCACATACTTATCAGCAGGAGAATGTATAAACAGATTGTGGTTTATCCACAGATTATTTACTCAACACTAAAAGTAAACAACTATGTGCAGCAACATGGATGAATGTGAGGTCTCCATTAACATAAGATATGCCCATCTTATTTATTTCCTTTACTAGAGGCCCGGTGCATGAATTTGTGCACTGGTGTGGTCCAGCCAGCCCACCCCCAATACAGGCTGGGGTGGGGGGCCGATCAGGGTTGGGGCCAACCGGGGCAAGGAGCTGTGGGCAGCTTGCTGGCTGGCCCCGCCCCCAATCAGGGTCAGGGGGCCTGCTGGGCGGCAGGCTAGCTGGGTCGAGGAGCCACAGGTGTTCTGGTAGTTCTTCCATTCAGCTATTTGTATATTACCCTTTTATTATATAGGCTAGCCCTCCTCTAATTTGTAAAAACATGTACAATATGTGCATATAAAATTGTTTGGCTTGTTAATAAGTGTTTGTAAATGAATTCTAAAATTTATTTGGAAAGGCACAAATGGGTCCAGTGCTCAGTATAGATCCTTTAATTAAACTTTTTTTTCACTCATTCCTGAATGGTTAGATTTTGTCATCAAAGCTTTTTTTTTTTTTTTTTAATTTTACCTAAGGGGCTAAGGGGTGCCAAATTTCCTGAGCTCTTGCAAATCTATAAAGGTGTGTCTGACACTTTTATACATGAACAACACCTTGTTGGGCCTACAATATTTGAATCACACTTTTCCCTTCAGAAACTCACATATACTGTACTTTCTCCCCTTTTTTTCTGTATTTCAATGTTGCTATAAAGAAACATGAGGCTAGCCTTATTCATCAGCCTTTTAAGTAAATTTTTTTGGTTTCTTCTCAAATGCCTGAGAAGTTCTCTGAACTAATTTTTTTAATGTTTAGTAATTTACAAGGATTGATCTTGGTAGTGCTCATTCTGTCTCAAATTTCCTACTTGGAATGTTCTTTCAATTATGTAGATTCAGTTCTTCCTTCATTTAAGGAACATTTCCCCCCCTTATTACATCTTTTATTTTGTGCTACTTCTGTCTCTACTTCAGGGATATCAGTAATCCTGTGTTCTATTGTCATCACTGGAAGATTATTTATTATCGTGCAATTACTGTAATGTGTTTATCCTAAGTACACAGGCGCCAGTTCTCTGCCGCTCTCCCGAGTTGTGAGCTCTAGGGCCTCTGAAAGGATAGAATCTGGCCAGGCATCACCAGGTCTGCATAGTAACCTCTGCCCCCTGCCCCAGGGGCAGGCTGAGCTCTAAGACCTGCTTTCCAATAGCAGTCGTCTTGCTGTGGAGTTTGCCAGCTTTTCCTTTGCCCCCAAGTCCTTCATGTCAGCTCCCTTTTCCTGGATGTACTATTTTCCTGCCAGATCAGATCTCAGAAAAGGATCTGAAATTGATCATCAAGCTTCCTCTCCCAAGTTGGGCTTCTGATTCCTGAAACCCAAGCCCTTCTCTATGTTTGCAAACCTCAGAACAAGGTAAGGGGAGTTGAGGAGCTTCCTGGACTCACTGACGGCCCCCACATGGTGGGTGGTCAACCTATTGGCTACAATGCTCCTCCCAGCCTATTAGTCTCACATCTCCAGCCTCAACCCCTGTGGCTCTGATTCCTGGGAAACTCCCGTCCTTGTCATTCCAGGGGGGAGTGCTTCTGTTTCTCACCTGCCCGCTCACTTAGGCACCGCCTCTGAAGGGCACCAGCTCCTCACTCATCAGGATTTTCCTCTCACGTAGGTCTTGTCTTATGGAAGATTCCTTTCACTCTCGAATGAGCTGTGCGTTTTTGTTTGTTAGAAACATCTAATATTTTTCGGAGCTTGATAGAGTGTTAAGTTGGGGGAGGAAACACCCGTAGACAGACCGAGAGCTTTTCTGTGAAGGTGTAATTGCTTTTATCACCTTTATGGAAGAAGTGCCCGTCAGCCTAGCTACTTGAAATGTACTTTCCCCTTCGATTTATTTTAAGCATCATTGAGATTTAAAAATATCCCTCGTAATAGTTACTTCCAACGTTGGTTTTATGCACCCGAAGGTAGTAAGGCAGGAGAGCCTGGATGGCCCGGTTTCCTTTTCCCGTCAGGTGGAACGGCCGTCTCCTGCAAAGAACCTGTTTGCGGGTCCTGCCAGCACCAACCACGGGTTTCTTGTGCTCACAGTGACCTTCTTGCTTTCTGATTGCACCTGACCCCTCCGGCCTCATCAGGGAGTGAGGGTTTATGCGCCTGTCTCTTCATCCACTCAGCTGATGACGGGTAGATGTGAGCACTCAATTTCACGCTCTCGCCAGTACCTGGAACTGTGTAAGTCCAGGAGGAGGCCCCAGTGTTTGCTGAATGCTCAATAGCCTTCTAATCACCAGGGGGAAAAAACCTTCTTGAACTGCCTGGGCTGCCACAGACTGTTTATTGCAGCCCAATTTCTGGTTTTCTCCTTTCAGAAAGAATGCTTGGTTTCTGACCAGTGGTTTCAAAACATAAACTTCTCAGGCAGTGGAATCAGTCAGTCGATCTGACCTTCAGACCGAATATTTCCTCATTTATATGGTTGGCTGGCTTGAAACACAGCCCAGAAGGGAACGGAATGATGTTTTTAAAGTAAGGTTCTACTGATCCCAATGCGAGGCAGGCTTTCAGACCCTTGCATGATGGATCGCGGATACGAGGTGCCAGTCAAAGCGAAGCTGCAGCGCAGAGAGCTTACTACAGTGAGGTACACCCCAGCTTTCCACTCCTCCGCTGTGGCGCTTATAAATGACCAACCCCAGTGTCATAGCAATGCATTGCGCTGAATAATAATTGTATTTTCTCGCAGGACATTGCCAATTTTTTTGTCTTTCTGACCTTTCAGAGGAACAGCTTTTTAATTTTAATACAAGTATTTCCTTTTGAACTTTAAGGCAGGGCTGCTGATTTACTCTGCCTTAGACCTTGACAATGAGGCATTCCCACTTGAGCCCACTGTTTACTAGAGTGGACCTCATCTTGGGTATTAATGAAGTGGAGACGAATGGGAACAAATTGATCTTTCTGTAATTTGTCAGGTGAAGTGTAGCCAGCGGAAAATGTCATATTCAGCACCGTTTTGGGGGGAACTGTACAACACGTGAGCACAAAAATCAGGTTCCTGAAGTCCCCTTTCAGGGCGAGGAGGTTTCTTGGTTGCCTTTCATTGGAGGATCTGGTGCAGTATCTCTGCTGCTGCAGCAAATAAACAGTGATTTGTGAAGTTGCTCTCAACTCCCTTGGAAATGAGGGAGCACCTCATTCCATCTTCCGACACTGAAATGTGATTGAAGGAGCAGCCTTACGAATTGCTGCTCCAGCCATTAAAACCATGATGTAGCTGCACATTATTGACATGGAGAGATATGCACATTAGTTAGTGTGAAAAATGGGTTATGAAGTTGGATATAAAGTATGCTCCTATTTTTGCTTTAAAAAGTATATGTATTTGCATGGGGAAAGCCTGGAAAATATATACTTGCATAATCACAATAAGAAATAAATAAGAAAAAGGATAAATGCAACAACAAAAATGAACAAAGCATACAAACATGTAATTCATAAAAATAAATGCAAATACACAAAAATAAGGGGCTATTTTATACCTCCTTTGTAAGCACAGAAACATAATTTAGGATGACAATGAAATACCTTTATTTTGGCAAGAATGTTTAAAATAAAGAAATACCCAATATGATCTTGGGAGAAGATAAAAGGCATACTCACACATTCCTGGTTGTGATTTACTTTAGTACAAATTCATAAAAACGTATGTTTTTCCAACTTTATTGAAGTATGATTGACACAGAAAAACTGCACACAGTACACTGTGCATACCATACCCAAGGTGTAAACTAAAGTGTACAATTGAGAACATGTCCTGTGTGTGCACTCATGAAACCATCACATCAGTCAAAATATTGAATGTATGCAGCCCCCCAAAGTCTTCTTCTACCCTTTGAAATTCTTTCCTCCTGTTCCTCCATGTCTCACCTTTGTCCCAGACATCACTGATCAACTATCAGTGGTTATAGATGACATTTTCTGTAACTTTGTACATGTGAAACCATACTGTATGTGTGTGTGTATGTGTATGTGGCATAAGCTTGTGCATTCTCTGCACATGTATGCACATGTAGAGGGGATTTGGAGATAATATCTTCCATTTTTGATGTGTGTTCATGGGAGATATATGCAGCCCAAACCCTCCCTTGGACCAATCCAGGCATGGTCGGGCTCCAGTCAAGAGTTGCGAACAGAGTTGCTCCTCAGAGATTCCAGCTTCTGTGAGTTGGCCGGAAGAAGAAAGAGCCAGAGCAATGGGCTCAAGCCAGAGTCTTTAGTAATGCTAAGGGTCAAGGCAGGAAAACCGATGCAGTGTGAGTTCCCTGGCATCCCTCCAATCCCCACACAGGGCACCTGTGACAGGCTGGCCATGGGCTGCTGTCCTCTGATATACAAATGACCGGCTTCTTCCTTGAGACAATTAACTATATTCATTTTAGTCTTATTAGAGGTAAAATATACTTGGGAAAATTTGAATCTTACAGTATTTTAAGAACATGCACCATTAAAATGTGCCTAAGAACCTTTATTCTGACATAATTCTATCTTGGATGAAATATAGTACTTTTAATGAAGAGTTAGTTGAGGTACCATTTCTTCTTTGAGTGTAATGATCAAAATTCAAACAACTCAGCAATTATTCCTCTCACCTCCATTTATCTCATATTGCAGATGGCAATGTTATCTGGAGGCAAGGCAAAATACATAATTCAAGTTTAAATGTAATAGGGACTGGAGATTTGAGGATGGGAGGGACATAGCCATAGCATGGTCCAGAGAAGCTCAAGCTTCCTCATGTTTGAGGACAGGAGGAGGGAGAAGACGCAGGGGTTCAGCTGAGTGGCATGCCTAGGTGGGGATGCTGACATGGTGCCTTGGGTCCATCAGCTCTGCCTGGGGTTCACTGGCCTTCATGTGTCAGAGTTCGAGTCCCTAAAGTTAAAATAAAAACTCTGCTCTCCCTCCTGGAATCCCATTCAGAGATTTTTCATCCCTGAGGGCAAAAAGCCCCTGAGAAGTGGGACTGTTATCTTCAGCCATCCTCACAAGCCCTTCAATACAAAGGCCAAAGGCACAGGGACATGTATGCCCATCTGAGTTTGAGGAGCATAAAGCTATGAACAAGCAAGATAACCACCAGCCCCAGGGAACAGTAAGCATGTCCTGGGCAAGGTACTCCACAGAGTGCCACATGATATGTATGGAGAGAAGGCCAAACCCTAGGGTGGCTGCTGACTTGTCCTTGGCCAGGGCCCCATTGATGCTGTGCAGGTGGTTGTGGTCACTGCTGTTTAGTCTGTGTGCCCAGAAACCTAGTGGTGCCCTCATATACAGTGGTGGCCAGGTCCATCCTTCAGGGATAAAGACACTAAACATTCCCACATGAGCCTGGTGTGTGGGTGTGGACCAGATCATGCAGTAGCAAAGCCCTCAAGTCTGATGGACCAATGCTGGCTTCACAGAGGAAAGCACCTCCCTGGGGGGGTCAAACCTCCAGGCCTCAGATGCTGGGCCTCTCTCAGGCCTTGCTGACCACATCCTGACTTCAGGATGTCACTTTATAGCCCTGGCTCCCAAGGCCACACCCAAACACACTGGGGATTTCTTGCATCTCAGCCTCCATCTAACAGAGAATCTGGGCTTCTTTCTGTGGGTGGCTTAGTGCTTCCTTGGCAACCTGATTTGTTAGAACCAGAAGTTCTCTATTTTACAAATTTCAGCATAATCTGAATCCTCCTCCCTTAAATTATGATTAAGAGTCATGAGATGCAACAAAATGATAGGAACTTGGAAAAACTACAAAACAGATAATAGCACCATGACTAAAAAGGATTTATGTACACTTATATGGCTGTAAATGTGTGTGTGTGTGTGTGTGTGTAAAAGGAGGACCAGAGATTATGGCAAATGTAAACCTGATATGATTAGGTAGTGGGCTTTTGTGTGTCATCATTTCCTCTGACATTATAAGTTTGCTTTCATTGTGAAAAACAAAACCAAATACCTTGACCTTCAGATCCAAGGGGTCCAGACAGCCCTGAGGGAGTGACCAGTCCATCTGGGTTGGAAGAGGCTAGATCAGGCTCCTGACCAGAGTGGACCTCTCCTTGTAGTCCAGCCTCTGTGATCAGAATCTCCGCTTCCTGCCTGCACCCAGCCCCCTACCTTGCCCAGACCCTCCCCCCCCCCTGCTGCCCAGAGAGGTTACAGAGTCCTTGGAAACATGGGTTGCGAACTCCAGTCCTGGGAACGCTGAAGAGGCTGAGTTCAGTACCTGGAGGAGAGGTCAGGGCATGTCTTTTTCAGACAGAGTTTCAGGCTTGAGCTCCTCAGAAGGGGGATGGTGATGGGTAAGGGATGGGAGGCATTTTAGCTCCCTGGCTCCAAAAAGGAAAAAGATGTTTTCATTGAGCCCCACCCATACTTTTGAATCTCTTTTTCTTTTTTTCCCCAACGGACCCTTCAGCTATTCAGCTTTCTGCGCCTTTTATATTTCTCTCTCCCTAAATAAAAGCACCTTTTGTTTATTTACTTGATCAAGTGAGATACTGTCAGTGAAAGTGTTCAGTGAAATGCAGGGTGTTACTCATGCTTATTTTTGCCAGCACCTGTTTTGAAGGATCTAACAAAGGCAGTTAACATAAGTCATAAAACAGTTAACACCATAGATTTCCAACATATATCTGCTCATCAAGGAAGTGGGAAGTTAGTTGGGCAATGCAGAAAATAGACTTAATGTTGAAAAATCCTTTGGGTGCATTAGAGCCATGAGCGCACATTGATCTCGTGGGTGACTGGCATTAAAGGGGGTCGACCTCAGGGTCATGTTGGAGGGCGGGGCTGAGGTGGATGGTGCTCACTGAGTGGGGCTCTCATGTGTCTTTTAACTGCTCACACCTTAGTGTCCTGGTTTGTAAAGTGAGGAAGTTGAGTGGCGGGGGGGACCTCCAAAGGCTCAGTAGGTGTAGTGTTTGTGACTCACACAAACTTCATTGAGATATTTGGTTCTCCTGGTCTGATTTTTCATCACAGTGAGCTTTTGCATAATAGCTGCAATGTGGATTTGAAAACCAAGGGGCAGTGTTGTGTGGGGAGGGGGTCTGAGATGTGGGCCAGTACCCATAGCACCCTGAGAATTTCCCTGCCTGGTGGGTGAGTGGACAGCATGAAGATGAAGAGGCCAAAGACGAGAACCGATGTGGCAAACACAGCCAGGGCCCAGGTTCTTGCAGGGAGGAAGTGTGGCCTCAGCCCAGAA
The DNA here is from genome assembly GCA_004026665.1 of Murina feae. Taxonomy (NCBI): domain Eukaryota; kingdom Metazoa; phylum Chordata; class Mammalia; order Chiroptera; family Vespertilionidae; genus Murina; species Murina feae. The sequence goes on from PVJC01020064.1 coordinate 23,161, forward strand.
GTCCCGCATGGAAAATAAATTCTAGTGCTTTTCATGGATCTGAGCATATCATGTCTCCGCCCATAAAGAGATACTCCAGAGGAGTAAACCCTGGAGGAAATACTCTGTTTTCATGCATCATGGGTCCTCTGCTGGAAAAAAAAAAAAAAAAAAAAAACCAACTCAAGAAGTTGTGGTGCTGGTTAAACTTGAATTGTGGTTAGGAATTACCCACAGATCAGGACATTAGCCAATGATTCAAATTCCCTTGTGTCCTGCTATGGTAGCTGGCGGGGCTTAGATGGACATGCTTCACTGTGTGTCATTCTAAGGCCATGTCTGTGCCTTAGATTTAAAGTTATGCAAAATAAAATTACATGTAAACTGGTTCCATGTGTTTATAAGGTGTTAGATCATATCAATGGGTGTGTATTGATGTATATACAAATATATAGGCTAACTATAAATATAATAAAATTTTGGGGAAAAAAGACTTTAAGAACAAGGTCAATTTTTTTTTTTTTTTTTTGTTAATCTTCACCTGAGGATATTTTTCCATGGACTTTTAGGGAGAGTGGAAGAGAGAGGAAAAGGCAGAGAGAAACATTGATGTGAGAGAAACATGGATTGGTTGTCTCATGCATGAGCCCCCTGCAACCAAGGTATGTGTTCTCGACCAGAATTGAACCTGGGACCCTTTGTTCCACAGGCAATGCTCTATCCACTGAGCAAAACTGTCTAAGACAAAATTTTTATTTAAGCTTTATAGCAGGTGTATGAAGTTCAGTGTACCCTTCTCCACAGCCATCCTTGACCATTAGAAGGTTGGGTGACTGGCTGAAATGACCGTGCCCTAGGCTCATGTCTGCATATGGCACTGAGGAAGGATCAGGTGTGGCTGGACCTGGGATAGTCCGGGTGAGGCTCATCTTTCAGAGAGCAAGCTTGACTCAAGACCTCAGCACATAATGTTTGGACCCCAAATTGCAGCACTAAATTAGAAAAAAAACAAGATTAAGTTCCATTCACAGATTATTACTTGAGAAGTAGTTGTGACAGTGGTGAAGGAGGATTTTGAACAAATGGGAGCTGTAGCCCTTGCCCTAAGGAATCCATTGTTTGTGAATTCTGGAGGTTCCTGGTAATTTCAAAAGAACATATCCCATAGTTTTTAGTAAACAGACATAGTAGAGGGATAATACCAGCTGATGGGTCCTTGGGGGAGGGATGGGAGACAGAGGAGGGACCAGATGACCAGGAAACTCAGATCTGCTGCTGGGGGAGACTGTGGATGTCCACTGCAATTTTGAGAATTTTTTTGATGTGGAATGTTGAGAATCTACAGAAGCAAAAATGATGCAGATGTACCAATATATTCCTAGTAAAATAGTTTAAAAACATCTGCAATCTGACTATCCTCTACAACACAGGGAGATCCTGATGATGGTGGGCATGTCCTGCGGCCACTGTGGCATGAGCACCCCAGCCAAAGACCCCCAAGCTGACCCCCAAGACCTCTAATCCCTTTGGGTGACATTTGGAAAATGTCCATATTAGGAGCGTTATCATACAAAAGGATTTTTTTTGGTTCTGTTTTTATTTATTTCTAAATAGTCTTGGAAACAGAAGCGTCAAGGTCATAGGTGTTTACAGAATGTCAGGGAAAAACAAAGAGAAATGTAAAGTTTAAACTTCTACCAAGCACCTCCCATGCCAGGTACCACATTGGATCCGATTCAGTCCTTGTAATTATGTGTGTGGCGTGTATGAGGTGTGTGTATTTAGTCCTGTTTTATGGATTAGTCATTAATTAGGGCAGCAGCCAAAATAGCACGCACGGCTGAACCGGCTGGGAACTGAACTGTCAAGCTCGCTGCCCTGGTTAAGTGGGGAGTTGTTGATGGGCATTATCTGGCTGGTGGGTCTCTGCTAAGCTTTGCATTGACTTTGGCTCAGAAAAACAACAGAAAACAGAAAGCACGTCTTTGGGAAAAACAAATTTATCTGAAATAAACATCACAGGATTATGTTTTGAATCTCATGTATGAAAATTGAAATATAAGGTACACATATCATTTCCCCCTCCTTTTAAGGTCTCTTTGATTTTAAAGCTGCCGTAACAATCACAGTCATTTTTAAAGTGTTGATGATAAGAATCCCGTCCTGAATTTTTATAGAGACTTTTTCTTGCAAGGACCTTGAAGTGCTAAAAATGTTGTCATCCTTATAGGCAAACCTCGAGAATAGCTAATTTAGCAAATGTCAGTGATAAATTCTTCTGGTGCCATTTTCCATGTCTTTGAATATATTAGAATGCCCTGGAAATAAGAATGTTTATTCCATAGCAATTGACTGCTGGTAATATGGTTAGTTGGTATAATTCCACTTGTATTTACTGTTTATCCTTTAAATAGCTGCTGGAATAATAATAATAAAATCCTTGATGTTTTCTTTCTATTTCAAAGTGGTAGGTATTACCCACTTTTTAGTGCTCGCTCCAGGTGGGCTAAGGTAAAACCGTCTTTGCTCGCTTCAACCTGAGTGCCTTTCATGAGCACTGGTAAGATTAGAATGCAAACTGGAAATTTTAAAGGCCAAAACACACAGACGGTTCCTGTGCAGATAGAAAGCAGTGGAAACTGTGAGCTCACGTAAGTGAGCAAAGGATGCTAGGAGCAGGTAGGCTTGGCTCTGCTGAGCCCACTCACCCATCAGTGGACCATCCTGGCTGGAAACTCCTGGGAGGAGACTGGGGAAGGGCGGAGGCGGGTCCCATGCTTTGTTGTGTGTGTGTGTATGTGTGTGTGTTAATAGGTGATCTAGTCATCCTGCTTCACTGAATGATTGTGAGCAGTTGAATGTTTGCTCTTTATTTCCATTTCCATTGACTTAATTAGTAACAACTAAACTTTGTCCACAATAACAGCATTATGTTTAAGAGGCCATTAGATGCCAGACAGTGTCGTTAGGTGGGAGAGCTAAGAGAGTGGGATCTGTGGGAGCTGGTGGGTGAGCGTGCAGTGGCCCAGCCTTCTCAGGGATGCGGTCAGGGCGGGTCTCAGATCCCTGTCCTCGTGTCCCTCCTGCACAGTCTCTGTGCAGTTCTTACCCTTCCCCACATTAGAGTCATCATGTCCCTCTTTCTCTGCATCTCTGTAACAGATCTAAAGCCTTCTCATTCCTCAAGTTCTAACTTAGATCGCTTCCTACGCAAAACCCTCTCTTACTGCCTGCTCATTGCCCAGGGTGACAAGAACCCAGTGATATATTGGGGATTTGTTTCTGTGTCTGAGGGTGGATCTGGGAGGTCTCAGCCCAGGCAGGATATACTGGTAGGGACACAACTGGACTTCATTTGAGGGTGGGGCTTTGTTGCAAAGGTACTTGGGAGCATGAGGAGAGAGGGGCTGGGGCTCATCGCCAGGTATGGCTGTGCTGGGGAATTCTGAGGCTCACAGACTGTGGACACAATGGTGAAATGGGCTCAGTGAGTAGGAACCAGGAGCTGAGTGCTGTCTCATGCCCACAGTGTTTTCTAGGTGGCCGTCAGTTTGCAGTATCCAATGGGAGGACCCCTGCACTGTGTAGAGGCCCATGGCCTGATGTGTCTTCACCAGGCAGCATCAGGCTCATGAGAAGTGATGCGGCTGAAAGGCATAGCAGGGGGAGGGGGGTCGGGTCCTCTCCTATCCCAGGAGATAGCTATTTAATTAGTATTCAAATGGGGACATTTGGCTGTTGATGATGATGCTGGGACCACAGGCATAAACCTGGTCCACCCCAGGCCAAGTGGTGGACACTCCTCCAGCCTAGGGCCTGCCTGGCATGGGGATGGTCCCCAGCACCCAGGCCTTGTGCTGGCTCCTCTGTACAAGGCTTGGCAGGTGTCTAGGGTCCTAGTCCACAGATGGGAAAGGGACTTAGAGTGAGGTCCTATGTGGTGGATGGATGCAGATGTGCTTGTGAGCTGACATCCCCCTTTGCTGGCGAAAGCAGCCCACAGGTGCCTGCCCTCAGCTCTGCTTCAACGGCCCCAGGTCCTGGGGTGCCTGGGCAGTGTGGCCTGCTCTGGGTGCCAGGCCAGGCATCCTTGATACCTGCCTCTGGAAAGCTACTGGGAGCCCCTTGGAGCCCTGCTGTCTCATGGGGCATCGATTCTTAAACACATCAGTGCCACAGAGGGTCTTGTGCTGTCCACTGCTTGACCTGCAGAATTGTTTCTCTTTGCCCCAGAGTGGCCTCCCCCAGGGGCTGTTGCTCTGCTTCTCCCTGAATCACAACCGTGTGAATGGCATTCACGTCACTGGAGTCATTTTCCAAATGAACAAATTGTGTTTTCTTCTTCGTTGAACCTGATATGGAAGCCAATCTGTGCAGGCAATTTCCTCCTCTTTGTTTTGCTGACCCTGAGCACCGTGGGCCCAGTGAGATTCCCGGGCCCCTCCCTCCTCCCTTTACCAGGCGCGCAGCTCCTGTTCTGCCGCGGTGACACTGTGCTGAGCAGGGAAAGACAAAGGCCCGGCTCCTGCTTTGTCTCCTTTTCCGAGGTTGGTTATTGACAAAGTCTTCACTTCGGTGGTGAGTTAGCACTTCCTGGCATCATGCGGAAGGCCAGGGCCTGGGCTCTGTCTTCTGCTGTCTCCCCCAGGGAGCCTGATCCTCCCCAGAGGCCCATGTGGGGACAGCAGCATGGATCATGTCCACGTCCACTTCGGCGTCACATCCCTTATCATCGCTCTCCACTCGATTACCAAAGTCCTGTCTCTCTTCGTGGCTGTGAGTGAACAAAAGAAATCATCCTCAAAGGTGGTCCCTTCCAGGCAGAAAGAAAAGGATGAGGTAGGGCTGAAAGGGCCAGGACTGAGAAAGACTCCTCCAACCCATTTCTCAGACTCTTTGTTCTGTCCCTACCTCTGCAGTGGTCATCCTATTTTTCTATCCATCCACCTGTCCCTCCGTCATTTCCCTAAGCCCATCACACTTATTAAACATGTAGACTATCTATAGTTTTTAAGAGTTGGATTGTCTTCTACAACATTCGTATGTTGAAGTCCTCACCTTCGTAACTCAGACTGTGACTGTTTTAGGAGATGGGGCTGTAAGGAGGTCATATGAGTGGGCCCTTATTTAATCTGACCAGCATCCTTGTTGGAAAAGGAGTCTAGGACAGAGATGCATATGGACGGAAGACCATGTGAACATACAGCAAGATGTCAGCCCTCTCCACAGCAAGGAGAGAGGCCTCGGAATGAAATCAAACCTGCTGACATCTTGACCTTGGACCTCCAGCTTCCAGAACTGTGAGAAAATTAGTTTCTGTTCTTTAAGTCACCGGTCTGTGGTGTTTTGTTACAGCAGGCCTAGCTGACTGATACAGGGGTCTTGTTCAGGTTATAGGAACCCAGTGATGAGTAAAGACTCCTTCCATCTCTCATGCCCAGTGGGGACCTGGATCCCTAAAGGTGGGCAAGTCCCCAGGTTGCCCTTCCATCCCATCATCCACCAGACAACTCCTAAGGGAAAGGAAAGTCTTTCATGGACAGTCAGAGTGGTAGCTCAGGACAGATCCTAGCAGGTAGTGTGACTGTTGACACATGACTGTGGAATCACCTTGGTGGCTTAACAGGACAGAGTAGAGTAACATAGGATGAGCCATTCTGAAAAGCATGCTCATGGCTGGGGGTGGAGTGCTAAATATTAAAGTAAAATCAATTCTGATTATGTGACCCTCGTTTATACTCATAAGCATGTAGAGCTGGGGGCACACTGGTTATATAAACAGCGGTCCATATTTTTTATATTAATCAGCAAGTGTTTATTAAGCAAAAAGCCTTATGCTTGGAATGGGCTGATTTTGCTGTGGGAAACGGAAGAGGAAGAAACCAGGGCCAGGCTCAAAAAGACCTGGTCCTGCCCTGGGGGACACTCCATTGTAAGGAGAGAGATGCATCTGTGATGGGACGGGGAATGTTCTAGGCTGTGTGCACAAGCCAGGGTGAGCAGCTGAGACCCTGGCCCCTCTATGAGGTCAGAGCCCAGGAAGATCAATGTGGACTAGAGCAGTTCATTTAAGTAGCAATTAGTTATAATTAATCAATTATGTAATTGAGTAGTGCTGAATTATTTACTGCCTTGTTCGGTTTTCCAGCTGCTCACAAGTGTCAGCTTTGTTTCCCCGGCCAGAGCTGCGGCTCCCCGAGAGCAGGGCCGGCTCAGACACTGGAGTCAGGCGAGGTCAGGGTCAGAGTCTCACATCTCAGGGCAGTGCTCCCAGGAAACAGAAACCATGCGACAATCGCTTTGTGGTCAAAACTGCATGATTCTGCCAAGAAATGACTGTCGGGTGAGTCAGCCTTCCAAATAAATGCAGAGCCCTGAGAAACCCATGAGGCTTGGATGGG
>PVJC01020065.1:0-29469 GCA_004026665.1 Murina feae
TCATGCTCCCCCGCCCTCACTGAGCAGCTGTATTAAAAAAATGCACCTATTTCCTCTCGGCGCGACTCCGCTGGCCCAGCCCCAGGACCTGTGGATCTCACCTGGGAGCACAGAATAAATTCTCCTCTTTCAATCTGCCTGACCCTCTGACTCAGTTTCCTGTGCCGCGAACCTCACAATGAAGACAACCCAAGTGCCCATCAATAGCCAAGAGGATTAAAAAAAAAAAAAAAAAAAGGCTGTGGTGCGTTACACAATGGAATACTAGTCAGCCATGAAAAAAGAATGAAATCTTATAATTAGTGACAGCATAGATCGACCTAGGGAATATTATGCTAAATGAATAAATCAGAAAAAGAAAGACAGATACCATATGATTTTATTTCTGGAATCTAAAGAACAAAATAAATCAACAAACAACGGAGAAACAGACTCATAGACACAGAGAACAGACTAATGATTGACAGAGGGAAGTGGGGGAGGAGAACTGACTATAAAAGGAAAAGGGATTAAAATGTACAAATTGGCCCTAACCAGTTTCACTCAGTGGAGAGAGGGTCAGCCTGCTGACTGAAAGGTCCCAGGTTCCATTCCAGTCAAGGGAACATGCCAGCATTGTGGGTTCAATCCCAGTAGGGGGCATGCAGGAGGAAGCCAATGAGTCTCTCTCATCACTGATGTTTCTATCTCTCTCTCCCTCTCCCTTCCTCTCTGAAATCAATAAAATATTTTTTAAATTTTGTTTTATTGCTTAAAGTATTACAAAGAGTGTTAAATAAGTCTCCATTTTTTCCCCTTGACCTTCCCCCTCCCCCTACCCCCCAGTGTCTTGTGTCCATTGATTATGCTTATATGCATGCATACAAGTCCTCCAGTATATATATTCTAGAGGCCCGGTGTACAAAAATTGTGCAGTTGGAGGGTCCGTCAGCCCGGCCTGTGCCCTCTCCCAGTCTGGGACTCCTAGGGGGATGTTCACCTGCTGGCTTAGACCTGCTCCCCATGGGATTGGGCCTAAGATGGCAGTCAGACATCCCTCTGACAGCCTGGGAGCCCTCGGGGGATGTCCACTTGCCAGCGGGGAGCAGGCCTAAGCTGCAGTCAGACATCTTTAGAGCTGCTGAGGAGGCAGGAGAGGCTCCCACCATCACTGCTATGCTGGCAGCCATAATCAGCCTGGCTTGTGGCTGAGCAGAGCTCCTGCTGTGGGAGTGCACTGACCACCAGAGGGCAGCTCCTCCATTGAGCGTCTGCCCCCTGGTGGTCAGTGTGTGTCATAGTGACCAGTCATTCCCAGTCATTCTGCTGTTCAATTTGCACATTACTCTTTTATTATATAGGTTATCTAATATAATAAAAGAGTAATATGCAAATTAACCATCTCTCCGGGATGCCTAAGTCATGCCCACCAGCCAGGCCACACCCACCAGCCAATCAGAGTGGCTGTATGCAAATTAACTCAGCCAAGTTGGCGGCCAGCAGCCACGGAGCTAGAGTAAACAGCAGCCTTCCATTGCAACTGCCTTCCTAGGCTGGTTGAGCCTCTACTCACGGTAACAATACTTCAATTATAGAAGCCACGGAGCTGAAACAAACAGGAGGCCTCCTTACCTGCCTAGGCCTGGCTCAAAGCAACACTGTTTCAATTATAGAAGATAAATAAAGCCCAGAAACCTGATTCCAGCCAGCCTCGCTGGGACCTTGGGTCAATAGGAGATGTGGGCAGCCTAAAAATGACCCTCAGCCTCTCACCCAGGCACCCCAGTAGGGACCCAAAACCTGAAGGAATTGTGGGCAGCCTGAAAATGGCCCTTAGCCCATCATCCAGGCTTGCCACACCCCAATAGGGTGAGGGTCCAGCCTGGGGGGTTTGGTCAGCCTGCAAACAGCCATCAGCCCCTCACCCAAGCTGCCCAGGCAGGCCAGCAGGTGGATATCCCCTGAGGGGTCCCAGACTGCGAGAGGGCACAGGCCAAGCTGAGGAACTCCTGAGTGCACAAATTTTTGTGCACCAGGCCCCGTGTGTGTGTGTGTGTGTGTGTGTGTATGTGTATAATTTTAAATCTTTATTCTTCAGATTATTACAGTTGTTCCTCTTTTTTCCCCCATAGCTCTCCTCCTCCCAGTTCCCACCCCACCCTCTGCCCTTACCCCCCGCCACAGTCCTCATCCATAGGTGTACAATTTTTGTCCAGTCTCTTCCCGCACCCCCAACACCCCTTTCCCCCAGGGAATTCTCAGTCCACTCTCTTTCTATGCCCATGATTCTATTCTATTCACCAGTTTATTCTGTTCATCAGACTTTTCATTCACTTGATTTTTAGATTCACTTGTTGATAGATATGTATTTGTTGTTCATAATTTTTATCTTTACTTGTTTTTCTTCTTCCTCTTCTTAAAGGATACCTTTCAGTATTTCATATAATACTGGTTTGGTGGTGATGAAGTCCTTTAGCTTTTTCTTGTCTGTGAAGCTCTTTATCTGACCTTCAATTCTGAATGACAGCTTTTCTGGGTAAAGTAATCTTGTTTGTAGGTTCTTGCTGTTCATCACTTTGAATATTTCTTGCCACTCCCTTCTGGCCTGCAAAGTTTCTGTTGAGAAATCAGCTGACAGTCGTATGGGTGCTCCTTTGTAGGTAACTAACTGCTTTTCTCTTGTTGCTTTTAAGATTCTCTCTTTGTCTTTTGCTCTTGGCATTTTAATTATGATGTGTCTTGATGTGGTCCTCTTTGGATTCCTTTTGTTTGGGGTTCTCTGCACTTCCTGGACTTGTAAGTCTATTTCTTTGACCAGGTAGGGGAAGTTTTCTGTCATTACTTCTTCAAATAGATTTTCAATATCTTGCTCTCTCTCTCTTCTTTTGACACTCCTATAATTCTCATGTTGGTATGCTTGAAGTTGTCCCAGAGGCTTCTTGCACTATCTTCACATTTTTGGATTCTTCTTTCTTTTTGCTTTTCTGGTTGGGTGTCTTTTGCTTCTTCGTATTTCAAATATTTGACTTAATTCTTGTAATCCTCTAATCTGTTGTTGGATCTCTGTATATTATTTTTTATTTCAGTCAGTGTATGCTTAATTTCTAGCTGGTCCTTTTTCATATCCTTGAGGGTCTCACTAAATTTATTGGTGGTGTCTAGAAAATTCTTTAAAAACCTTATATTCATGGTTTTGAACTCTACATCCAGTTGTTTGCTTTTCTACATTTGTCATTTGTGACCTGTTTCTTTGTCTCTGCATTTTGGCTGCTTCCCTGCATTGATAGAGTGGCTTTGTGTGCTAGGTGTCCTATAGGGCCGAGTAACTCAGCCTTCCTAATTACTTGAGGTGGACACTCTTGGTGCACCTCTTGTAGGCTCTGAGCACAATCTTGTTGTAGCTAAGTCTTGATTGTTGTTGGTATCACTGGGAGGAATTGACCTCCAGGCCAATTGGCTGTGAGAATCAGCTGTGTCTGTGGTGGGAGAACTTCTGTGCTGGAGACACCCTTATGGGGCAAAGCTTGCTTCAGTGGGGCTTTGGTGCTCACTGAGTCTGCCCCCTGAGTGTGTCCCTTGTGGATCTGTGGAGTTGTAATCGGGATGGATGGTCCCACTCTCACCACTGGGTACAGTGGCTCTTGGATCTCTAAGGAGGTGCTAATTTAGCTTCTGCCTGGGGCTACCCTGCTTTTATATGCAAAAGCTTCTGGTGCAGCTTGGGTGGGGTGGGGTCTTAGGGAATCAACAGGGTGGAGCAAACAGCTATGGCTGATCCTCAGCCCTGCCCTAAGAGGCACTGGGTCTCAGTGTCCCACAGTAATTGCTGCAAGCACCACTGAGAGAAAGCCGATCTGGAGTTCTTCCCACTTCCAGACAGTCCAGTTTCTCCCCTTATGAGTCTGGATCCCCAGAAACTCACCCAGAACTGGAGTTCAGAGCCATCGGGAGCCTGTGGCTCCCTCCAAATTGAAAAAGAGAACCGCGTCCTCAGTTGCCAGCCCTTTCCTTGAGCCCTTTCCACACACACCTCCATACCTCTGCACTTTACTTCCGCACCTCCTCTGAGTCTCAGTGTGCTTTTCTCTTACTAGTTGTAGAATTCCCACTCAGGCAGCCTTCCTGTGGTTCTGGGTGGTGCCCATTTTTTCTTTTCATTGTGGTTTTTAAATGGTTGTGCGAGGCAGCTATTTCATGTGTTTACCTATGCCACCATCTTGGTTTCTCTCTCCAATAAAAATATATTTTTTAAAAAATAAGTACAAATTGGTAGTTACAAAACAGTCACAGGGTTGTAAAGTACAGCATAGGGAGATAGTCAATAACCTTATAACTATGTATGATGCCAGGTGGGTACTGGAAATATCTGGGGAAGTATTTTGTAAAGTATATGATTGTCTAACCACTACACTGTACACCTGAACCTAATATGAAAAGAAATACCGAATGGCCCTGGTCAGTTTTCTCAGTGGTTAGAGCCATCAGCCTGTGGACCAAAGAGTTGCTGGTTGGATCCCCAAGCAAGGACACATACTTCAGTTGTAGATTCCCCAGCCCCCATAGGGGTGCATGCAGGAGGAAACCAATCGATGTATCTTTTTTTCTCTCTCTCTCTCTCTCTGCCCCCCATTCTCCCTCCCTCTCATCTCTCTCTTTCCCTCTTCCCTCCCTTCCACTTTTTCTAGAAATTGATGGAAAAAAATATCCTTGGGTGAGTATCTAAGCTAATAAAAGAGTAATATGCAAATTAACCCTCACTCTGTTACATCTATAAGTCATGCCCACCAACCAATCAGGAGCAAATATGCAAATTAACTCAACTAAGATGGAGGCAGCCACAGAGCTGGAGTTGCCCCAGGCAATGGAGGAAGCCAGGGCCCTGTGGGACCTGAGCTCTATTCAAGGCTACAAAGTTTCAATTATAGAAGATAAACAAACCCCAGATACCTGCCAGGCTGGGATCTTGGGTTGACAGGGGAAACCCAGGCTTTGGGAGGGGGACCAAAATAATAAAGTTTCAGTTATAGAAGTTAAATAAATCCCAGATACCTGCTTCCAGCCAGGCACCCCAGTAGGGACCCAAACCCTGAAAGGGCTGTGGGCAGCCTAAAACGGCCCTCTGCCCCTCACCCAGGCTGGCGACATCCCCATGGGATGAGGATCCCCACTGGGGGGCTTGGCAAGCCTGCAAACAGCCATCAGCCCCTCACCCAGGATGGCCAGGCAGGCAGCAGGTGGACATCCCTCAAGGGGTCCCAGACTGCGCTGAGAAGGCACAGGCCAGGCTGAGGTGACCCCCCCCAAATGCACAAATTTTTGTGCACCAGGCCCCTAGTTAAAAATAAAATACTGAATGTAAATAAATAAATAAATAAATAAATAAATAAATAAATAAATCCCTTGTGGGGTGGAACAACAAATTAATTAATTAGCTAATTAATTACATTATGTAATTAAAAAATTGTTTTGTTGCACATTTAAAAAGAAGATACCCAAGAGCACTTGCTGTGTGATTATAATTTTTATTATTTTCAAAAACAATATTTTTTAATATATTTTATTGATTTTTTACAGAGAGAAACGGGGAGGGATAGAGAGCTAGAAACACAGATGAGAAAGAAGCCTCGATCAGCTGCCTCCTGCACACCGCTTACTGGGGATGTGCCCACAACCAAGGTACATGCCTTTGACTGGAATCGAACCCGGGACCCTTCAGTCCACAGGTCAATGCTCTATCCACTGAGCCAAACTGGTTAGTGCCAAAGACAATATTTTTATTAGCACATGCTCAATGGGAAAAAGCTGGAGCACCCAGATGCAGGCACTGTGAGCACCTGCACACATACACACCTACATGCACACATGTAAACACTTCCACACAATATACTCATAAGGTCGCCACCAGTGACAAGCACACATGAAGACATGTAAGAACATCTTGTGTCCATTTAGTTCTGTCTTAGGCCTTATACATACACATGAAGATAAACTTCCTACTTTATAACCTGACTTTTTTCCTACCTAGCCATGTATTTTTCCAAGCAAGGCACAAGTATTTTTTGTGACAGTGTAATAGTCTATCACAGGCTTTAACATCATTTACCTGTTGGACAGTTTGAATATTTACAATTATTCTCTGTTATAAATAGCAGTATCATGGCCTTCCCAGCACACATCGTTAGTAGTTTCCCAAAGGGATCTGCAGTGAAGAGAATCTAAGTGAGAAAGAACAAAAACATAAGGCTAGGTTGCCGAAAGGTAGGCCTTTGCGGATGTTGAAATAAAATCCTAAGATTGTGGCTGGCACTGGGGTGGGAAGGAAGACTGTGAATCAGACCCCAGGGTGCTCCGGAAGGGGGAGGAAGGACTGGTGATCTGCAGATCTAAGAGGGGAAGAAGAGGAGGGAAGAACGTGAGCCTTAAAGGTGAGGTCTTAATCGGGAAACGAGTAAAATCGGATCCACCAGGGAGACTGTCAATGGACATGAGGAAACATACATTGGAACCTCTAGCTGGAACCGGCAAAAGTAAAAATGTTTTACGTCGTTGTCGTGTGTGTGCCGCTCATAAACTACGCAGTGAGACGCGGTACATGTGCAAGTTTTGTAATGTACCCCTGCACAAAGGAAAGTGTTTTGAAAGCTACCACACAGTGGCGGGAAAATGCCCGATTACAAAGTGTTAACAAGAGTAGGATCCCGGAAGCAGCAGTAAGAACAAGAGGAAAGCCAACTGTGACTCCAGAGGGCTGGTGCTCCTGTGGGAAATGACAAAGCCACGCTCCCCTGCAGGCAGGAAGGGGAGAGGCCAGGCTGCAGGGCAGAGTGGAAAGAAGTAACAAGGGATGCAGAAGGCGAGGGGCCAGGTATGAGGCGGGCAATGGCACTGGGACTGGAGCAGGCCTCAGCCCATGACTGAGAATTACACAGAAGGAAAGCGTGGTTGGAAGCGACCAGCCCCTCCGTCTACAAGGAGGCACAGAGCACTGTGCTTCCAGGATAATTAAGGGTCTTTGGAGTATCTTTCCCAGTTAAAAAAATAAAAAATAAAAAACTGATTAAAGATATGCTGGGCTTACCAAGGCGTTCTGTTCTGGGTGACAGCTCGGACGGACAGGGCAAAGGCCCCGGTAAGATTCAGAACAGGGCCTGGACCAGGACCGCCGCCCAGGGTTCAGGGCAGCTTCTGCAGTACACTGAGGTATTAGGAGGTTTACAGAGACAATGCCATCTAGCTCTGGGAATTTTTTCTTGATTCAAGGCAATAAAATTGGAGAATGAAAGGTCAGTATGTTCCTTCTCAAATATCCGCTACCTCCATATGGACATGCAAGGAAGCTGTAGAATGTAGGGTTCATTAGAACTTCCTAAAAGTTAGACAGATCCATTCATGCACTGATTTATACACTTACAGAACATATAGTGAGTGTCTACCATGTGCAAACCACCATTCTAAATACTAGAACCACAGACGTGAACAAAGTGTTGGCCTTACAGAGAATTCACCAAACATAGTTAACAACAAACAAACAATATGTAATAAGACAGCAGCTAGCAATAGGTGCTAAGAAAGGGAAAAGGAAAAGGTAGCAAACGAAAGCTGGGGTGTTACTGTACACGGGCAGCTGAGAGGTAAGAGAGAGAACTGGTAGGATGGCTGGGTCATGGCGTGGTAATAAGCCACGCCCACGGCGAAGATTCCTCCTCCTTTCATGCTGCATGTTCACGCCAGACCAGTTGGGGAACCTGCTCATGTCTCCAGGATCAGGTTCATAGAGAAGACGATGCAAAGACTGCTTTGGAGAGCAGGAAACCAGTACTGAAATGCTCCAACATGAGGTGAATACATCACTTTGGATCACAACTCTTTGGCCAGACGGAGTCATATGGCCCTGCTCACCCACGAGGGAGCCAGGAAGTGCAAAGCCAAGAACCGGAACTATGTATGCAGTGAAGAGCATTAGTGATTATGAAAGATGTTAGCTAAATAGATGGGCTGATATAATAACAGCAACAGCACCACACCCGAACAATGTCATGAGGTCGGCTCTATTATTATTTTCAACATCAATCTCATTTGACAGCTAAGAAGGCTGAGGCAAGAGGAGGTTTAAAAACCCAACCAAGATCACGTACTCAGTGAGTAACAGAGTTGGGATTCCAACCTAGGCAGGATTACTCCAGTGTCGATGTTCTTAAATATGACTCTATTTTGAATATGGATGGATGGGTGTGATCAGGGCAGAAATAGAATATTGGGGACCAGCTATAATTGCAAGAAATATGAGTCATGCTCTGTTAACCGTGATTGTTTTTTCTGATGGAAGAAAGCGCGCAGGACCTGGGATCTCACCTGGAGTGCAGCCCCTCCTCCCCATCGGGAGCTGCCTATTCTCACGGAAAGATTAACAACCTTGTTGCAGAAACCAGAGCCTCCAGCCCTTTATACATCACTAGCTCTTTGAAGACCCTCAGCCTTTGCGTGCCCACAGGCCTTTGCAAATCTCCAGCTCGTATTACCTGTAAACTGCCCATTTGGCAATACCCTTTTGCCTACCTCCCCATGTAATCCTTGTCCCACCCAATATAAGCAGCTGGCTTATGGGGAGAGGCAGAGCAGATTTCTGTGGCTGACCTGCTGCTCTCCCATTCTGCCTGCATTACTAGAATAAATGCTCGTGTATGATTCAACTCCATCTCTGCTTAATTGGCTCAGGTAGTGGGAGGGACCCATTGACTGTCCAGTTGCAGGTGGATGGGTGGGTGGGTGACCAGTCATGCTGACTGACAATTACAGCATTTACTAGGAAAATAAGGGATCTTGACTCATGATCCACAAGGTCTCACATTTGTCCATCTATCTTGATCATCCAACTGTGTTGCCACTGACATTCCCAGCCATCCAAGTGAGAGACAGCTGCCACAGGGTTCTCAGGGGCAGCCAGAGGCCCACACAGACATGCTTGCCGGTGGAAACATTTCCAGCCCCCCTGTAACCACATGCCTGCCACCCAGTCCCCACACAGAAGCCCTTTTTGGCAGGGGGGCTCCTTTGAAAGTCAGGCGAGCCCACGCCAACCCAGGGATGGCCCAGACAGGCTGCGGTTGAGAAAAAGCAGACATGACCAGGGTGGTGGAGGGAGGGGGGCCAAACTGGTGGTGATGGCAAAACCAATGGTGCCTGAGTCAGAAGCGGTGGGTTCTGCGGTTTCCCCTTCCCCGGCACCAGCACACACTTAAAAACGGAAAATAGTTACCAGGCAGCATTTTGCTTACTAACAGCATTCCACTTCCACCAGGAGGGGCATGAGGAAAGGCAGCAAAGAATACAGCCTTGAATGCTCCCCGCCCGGAGCGTGGTCCTGCTTCGGCCCAGGAGGGCCATCCTCTCCCAGAGGAGGACCTGTCTGCCAGTTGTGAAGCCTCCACGCCCACCCAAACAGCGTGTACGGAGCTCCCATTAGCTGAGCCAAGCAAGCCTTCCACTGCTCAGCCCAGTGTCCCACCAACTCAACAACCTGAAGTCACTCAGGTTCCACATCTGTCCACAGAGGGAGGCTGAGGCGAGAAGGGATCGATTTATCAGTGAGATCACAGTATTCAACTGGGGAGAAAGCACTTGCCTGGCGTTCTCCCCCTGGTAGGCCTTGCCACCACCCGGCTGGGGAAATGGAGAAAGGGAGTGGGGAGATGATACCTTGAAGAAAAGGGGGAAAGCAGAGTAAAGCAAGTCAGGTTCATGGAGCTAACTGTAGGGTCCAGGTGCCCTCAGGGAAACACGGGACCCGGGAAGATGCTGGGACCAGCTGGGGAGCAAGGGGCCAAGCCTTACAACTCACTGCTAGCCAAACGGATCCCACTGCCTTGCCAGCCACGGAGAGAGCCTACATGCTTCTCTGGACTTTGGCAATTTGTTCCAGAGCCATCTTCGGGAAGGGAAGGGAATGGGAGAACAGCCACAGCCCAGAGACCCTGGCTGAAAACAGAACTTCCTGTCCTAGAGTCCCACACCACAGGTAGGGGTCTGAGTCATGCTGAGGTGTCGCAGTGCGGAAAGGAGAAACATGCACCAAAGGAAGGAGACCACCTGAGGCGGGGCACAGGCATAGAAGGGGAACGATGGAGCATGAGGCATGAAAGGAGAGAGTGGCAGCAGTAACAATGATAGCCCTTCATGAACACGTGTGGCGGCCAAGAGCACAGCTCACCCCTTGACATACTATATTACAACCCTCATGACGGCTCCAAGTGGTAAGCTCAGATGGACTGCCTTGTGCAGTCTCACAGGCTGGGATCTGACCCTCGGTGTGTCACATTCCAGAGCTGAGTGACCTAGAGTAACAGGAACAAGGAAGAGAACCAGGTGAAAGAAGCTATGGTCCATCTACAACTCAAGGGGAACACCCTTAGCAGAGCTAGTCGAATGCCAACCAACAGCAAAGATGGTAGCTAGGGACACTTCTTGGTAGAAGGCTTAAGTTAAAATCCCGCACCATGACCCTAAGCAACCATATCAACCACCTAGGCCCCCAGTTTCCACATCTGTAATAAAAAATAGTAACAACTGTCTCAAAGGGTTACTTTACGTATTAAAAGAGAAAACAGATGCAATGCTATTGCACAGAGCCGGCACATGGCAATCAACGAAGAGTAATCTAGTGTTCATGTCATTAGCACGCTCCTCAGACATACTGGAGCCTGGAATAAAATCAAAGAGAAATACACTAAGACCAGGGCCACTGTATTACAAATCAATTTGCTGAGTGCTCAGAGGAGTTTAAAGTTTATAGAAAAACATCCAAAAAATATTTTTCCCACCAGCTTCCTTTTGTCTGAAATATGCATTGCCCTGCACACAGTGCCTTCCACTTTTTCATTAAAAAATAAACCACCTGCGACCCACTTAACAAAATAACTGATGAACAGAGTGGATCCAGAAACATGGAAGCATGGAACAGAGCGTGGGATCTTAGAGGGAAGGCAGGGGAGGGTGGGTGGGTAGGAGGTGATCAACCAGAAAACTTGTATGCCTAACCCATGGACACAGACAATAGGGTGGTAAAGGCCCGGGGGAGGAGGAGTAGAGGGGGCCGGCTGAGGTCACTAGGGGGAAAAGGGGGACATATGTAATGCTTTCAACAATAAATATTTTTTAAATAAAAAATATTTTTTAAATAAAAAATAAACCAACTACAAGACTTTAACACCCCGTTGATATCAATGGCTAGAACTTCTATACAGAAAATCAACAAGAAAACAGCAACCTTAAATGACACATTAGACCAGATTAATTTAATCAACATTTGTAATGCATTTCACCCCAAAGGAGCAGAATATACATTCTTTCCAAATGCACATAGAATATTTCCCAATATAGACTACATGCTAGGCCACAAAACAACTCCAGATTTTAAAAATTAAAATCATATCAGAGAGAACCATAGGTAAACACCTGAATTTGCTGCCGGACACAACCACATTAAAACTACAACTAAGAGACAAAATGAATATCACCCAGAACCACATGAAGGCTCGCTGAGTGGAAATTCTACAACTAGAAGGAAAGAGAAAAGTGCATTGAGTCTAGTAGGAGGTGCAGAGGTATGGAGGTACAGAGATACGGAGGCCTGCGAGAAAGGGGCTGGCAGCTGGGTATGCTGTTGTCTTTTCCAATCGGGAGGGAGAAAGAAGCTCCCAACTGCTCTGAAATCCAGTTCACGGTGAGAATCTGGGGGCCCAGACTCATATGGAGAGAAACTGGTCTGTCTGGCATTGGGCCGGAACTTGAGGGCAGCTTTCTGGTGGAGGTGCTTGCAGTGGTCATTGTTCAGCACAGGGCCTCAGGACACAGACCCCAAGACCTCTCTGAGGCAGAGAAACTGGCAGCCATTGCTGTTTGCTCCACCCTGGTGATTCCCTGAGACCCTGCCCCACCCAAGTTACAACTCCACCCAAGCTGTGCACAGAGGCTTTTGCATATGAATGGCTTGGCCTTTCTCCACCTAAAAACCTGGACAGATTCAGTGAGCATCAAAGCCCCCACTAAAGCAAGTCCTGCCCCTAAGGGCACAGCAGTTCTCCCATTGTAGACACAACTGGTCCTCACAGCCAATTGGCCTGGAGGTCAATACCACTCAGTGATACCAACAGCAATCAAGGCTTAACTACAACAAGACTGTGCACACAGCCCACCAAGTGGTGCACCAAGAGTGTCCGCCTCAGGTAATTAGGGAGGCTGAGCCACTAGGCCCTATAGGATACCTAGCACACAAAGCCACTCTATCAACACAGGGAAGCAGCCAAAATGTGAAGACAAAGAAACAGGTCACAAATGAAAGAAATGGAGGAAAGCAAACACTAGATATAGAGTTCAAAACCATGATTATAAGGCTACTCAAGAATCTTCTAGAAACCTCCGAGAAATATAGTGAGACCCTCAAGGATATGAAAAAGGAACAATTAGAAATTAAGCATACATTGACTGAAATAAAGAATAATATGCAGAGATCCAACAGCAGACTAGAGGATCCCAGGAATCAAGTCAAAGATTTAAAATACAAAGAAGCATAAAACACCCAACAGGAAAAGCAAAAGGAAAAAAGAATCCAAAAATATGAAGATTGTGTAAGGAGCCTCTGGGACAACTTCAAGTGTACTAACATCCAAATTATAGGGGTGCCAGAAGAAGAGAGAGACCAAGATATTGAAAACCTATTTGAAGAAATAATGACAGAAAACTTCCCCTACCTGATCAAAGAAATAGACTTACAAGTCCAGGAAGCACAGAACCCCAAGCAAAACAATCCATAGAGGACCACACCAAGACACATCATACATAATTAAAATGCCAAGGGCAAAAGACAAAGAGAGAATATTAAAAGCTGACGACTGTCAGCTAACTTCTCTACAGAAACTATGCAGGCCAGAAGGGAGTGGCAAGAAATACTCAAAGTGATGAAAAGCAAGAACCTACAACCAAGATTATTCTACCCAGCAAAGCTATCATTTAGAATTGAAGATCAGATTAAGAGCTTCACAGATAAGAAAAAGCTAAAGGAGTTCATCACCACCAAACCAGTATTATATGAAATGCTGAAGTGTATTCTTTAAGAAGAGGAAGAAGAAGAAAAAGGTAAAGATAAAAATTATGAACAACAAAGTGACAACAAATACATATCTGTCAACAAGTGAATCTAAAAATCAAGTGAATAAAAAATCTGATGAGCAGAATAAACTAGTGAATAGAATAGAATCAGGGGCATAGAAAGGGAGGGGACTGACAATTCTCCAGGGGAAGGGAGTTTGGGGGGTGCAGGAAGAGTCTGACCAAAAATCATACACCTATGGATGAGGACAATGGTCGGGGGGGAGATAAGGGGAGGGGGTGGGGTTGGAGGGGTGGGAACCCAGTGGAGGGGAGCTGTGGAGAGAAAAAGAGGAACAACTGTAATAATCTGAACAATAAAGATTTATTTAAAAAAATAAAATAACATAAAAAATAAAAGTGAAACTCATGCCGACATGATGTACATGGTAGAGGGAGGAGTGGGTAGCATGAGTGGCAGAACTGAGAGCCAACCAGCAGTGTAACGAATTTTTTTTTTAAGGAGCTGAGGTCTCCAGTCTGCCTAAGAAACATGGGAGTGATAGGGTTAATAAAAAAAGGCATGTAAATTTCACTCCTACAGAAATGAGAGTAAAGAGGGGGAAGGTTAACATCATTGGGATAGTGCCTGGCACCTAGCAAGCTCCAATAAACAACACTGGTGGTAATAATAATAAATAATAATAATAATAATAGTTGTTCATATTATTATTGGGATAATTTACACATATCATCTCACATAATCTTCATAATAAGCCTGAAAGATATGTATTATCATATTTTTGATTCGCTAATGAGGAGGCTAGAACCAGAGAAATTAAACAACTTGCCCATGTTCATCCATCTATTAGATTTGGGACTGGAATCCCAGGTCTGATCTCTACCCTACTATCAATATTCACTGAATGACTGAGTGACCCTGTGGACAAAAGGGCTCCAATACTCCCGGAAAGAGGAGATGCCCAAGTTCCCAGTGTCCACAGCATGTATGGCCAAACAGAGCCAGAAGGGGAAGACAAAGAAAACGCTCACATTTTCCACATGATGTAATGTTTGCAAAGAGGAGCTTGGGCAGAGGGAAGGAACTTGAGGTTGACTTGCTTTGGAGAGGAAGATATAAATATATGACAAATGCTAGTTCCTGGGTCTACAAGTATATGATGTGGAGGAAGTCTATGGAACTTCTGGTAAGATTTGCTTCCATGGAGAAAGCCTTGGGCCACTGGGGTGGACACAGTGCCACAAGCACCAGCCACATGGGTGCCAGCAACAAGGAGGGGTTCAATCCCAAATCTGTGACCGGAGTATATGTCATTTACCTTCTCTGAGCCTCTGTTTCCTCACCTATAACTGCTGCCCATATGGTAGCCACTAGCCAGATGTAGCTAGTGACTACTTAAAATGTGGTTAATTCAAATTGACAAATGTTGTAAGTGTAAAACGCATACCAAATTTTGAGGACTTGGTATGAAGAAAGGTAAAATATTTCATTCATAATTTTATATTGATTACATGTTGACAAGATTATATTTGGGATATAATGAGTTATAGAAAACATGGTCAAAAACTTCCTGTTTCTTTTGACTTTTTTAATGTGGCTACTTAGACAATTTTAAATTATGGACGTGGCCTGTGTTACATTTATGGCTCATGTTACATTTCCTCTGAATAGCACTGATCTGCAAAATGCAGTTAGGAGGTAGATATGAAGTTCAAAGAAGATGTCATATGTAAAGGGTACTAGGCATCAGGTTTTGTATTTACACACACACACACACACACTCACACACACACCTTACATCTGATCCACCAGCGGGTCCTTTCAACTCCTAGATCTGCCCAGTCTCTCCAAATGCATCATGTCTCTCTCACCATCTCTCACGTGGATGTCTTTAGCTATCTCTTCACTCATCTTCCTACTTCAACTCTAGCCACCTAACAGTCTATCACCATTCCACAACAAATGAGTGAGATTTTTAAATACAAATATGATCCCTCCATCCCAACATAAAACCCCCCAATGGCTCCTACTGCACTCACCACAGAAGCTTATCTCAGCTTAGAGTCCCTCTGTGATCTGGCTCTGCCCCCCTCTTCTCCATCCCACACCCACTATGTACCAGCTACGTGACCATGCCAAGCTGGTTTCCTCCTCACAGCCTTTATATCCCCCATCCCAGGGCCCAGAATTGGATTTCCCGGATTCTGTGTGGCTGGCCCCTTCTCCTCTTGTAGTCTCAAGTTTATACGGCACTTGATTTGGAAGATTTTCCCCATCTAAGGTAGTTACTCACCACATCACTGTGCTACTCTCTCCTGATTAAGTCTCTTCATGACATTTATCACAAATTGAACTCATTTTGTTTTGTTTATTTAATTTGCTTACTTTGGTATTGTCTGTCTTCCTGCTGGAATATCAACTCCATGAGGGCCTGGACCCATCTTAGACATCCATTCTCCACAGCCTAGCTTGGGGACTGAAACATGGATGGTGCCCAATAATAACTAACTGAGTGAGTGCAAGTGTCAGCTGGACCTACGAAGGGATTAGAGGCCAGGTCCTGGGAACAGTCTGCCAAAGACACTACTCCTCCAGCCATCCCACTTCTAGGTCTATATCCACAAGAACTTAAAGCAGCGCCTCAATGAAACATTTGTACACCCCTGTTCACAGCAGCATAACTCACAGTAGCCAAAAGTAGAAGCAACTCAAGTGTCCACCAATAGATGACTGGATAAGCAAAATGTGGTATATAACTAAAATGTAATATCAGCCCTGGCCAGTTTGGCTCAGTAGATAGAGCGTCGGCCTGTGGATTGAAAGGTCCCAGGTTCAATTCCAGTCAAAGGCATGTACCTAGGTTTCAGGCACATCCCCAATAGAGGGTGTGCAAGAGGCAGCTGATCGCTGTTTCTCTCTATCCCTCTCCCTTCCTCACCACCTGGGACTGGAATCCCAGGTCTGATCTCTACCCTACTATCAATATTCACTGAATGACTGAGTGAAGAGGAGTTTGGCAGAGGGAAGGAACTTGAGGTTGACTTGCTTTGGAAAGGAAGATATAAATATATGACAAATGCTAGTTCCTGGGTCTACAAGTATATGATGTGGAGGAAGTCTATGGAACTTCTGGTAAGATTTGCTTCCATGGAGAAAGCCTTGGGCCACTGGGGTGGACACAGTGCCACAAGCACCACATGGGTGCCAGCATCAAGGAGGTGAAAGGGCGGCAACCAAACCCTGGCCCTTCCCTCAACCAATCAACAGGGGCCACACATGTTACCCCACCCACTACTTCCAGACCCCCTAGAAAACCTTTGTTCTCCTGAAACTCGCTCGCTCTCTCTACCCTACTGCTGCGTCGGTGAGTGTGTGTGGGACTGAGCTTGAGCTAGCTCAAATAAAGGCTCTTTGCTTTTGCATCAGACTCGGGCTCCCTAGTGATCTTTGGGGATTACGACATCTGGACATAACAGAGGGGCCTCAATAAAATATATATTTTTTAAAAAGTAATATCATTCAGCCTTAAAAAGGAAGGAAATGCTGACACAGACTACAATATGGATAAACCTTGAGGACATTAACTGATGCTCAGGGAGCTTAAGTAACTTACTCACGGTCACAAAATTATTAAACAGCAGAGCCAGGATTCAGGCCCAGGGAGCTGAGAATCCTTCCTCGGAAACCCAAAAAGGCCACAAACAAGGGTTTCCCCTCAGTGAAATAAGCCAGTCACAGGAAGACAAGTACTGTATGGTTCCACTTATATGAGTTTCCTAAAGTAGTCACAGTCAGAGACAGAAAGTACAATGGTGGGCACCAGGGGCTGAGGAAGGGGGTGCTTCCCACAGGCAAAGGGTTTCAGATTCACAAGATGAAAATGCTCTGGAGCTGTGCTACACATATGAATATACTTACACAACTGTGCTTTACACTAAAAATGGTTATGATGGTAAATTTTATGTTTATACCATAACTTTTTAAATTTTTAAAGTACTTTTTAAACCCATAAAATGTCGAGAGGACCCTGAGAACCAAAGATGGAAAGTGGAGATCACATAGAGGCTGGGAAGAAAGGCAGAGGCATAAAAGGGCTAGCCTGGCTCCCACAGACAGCAGCTCAGGTTCTGGTGAGATACCTCAGCTGTGGGGGGTTGCCACTGAGAACTCTTGGGTCTAATCACCAAGCTGGGCCCCCCAGCAGAGAGCACCAGAACTGAGAAAGGTGCCCACAAAACATATGACTGTGAAAAGCACCAGGGTTGCTGTCTGCCAGGGAGAAATAGCTGGAAATGCAAGCACCCTCCTAAAGAGTCAGTGCACAAGGTATGCAGCCACTCACCTTGGGCTCCAGAAGAGGGAGGGCAGAGTGAACTGGAGCTGTGTGAGAAGCCAGGGTTGGGGCCCTGGGGTTAGAGTTTGGAAGGCAAACACCTCAGTTTCCTGTGCTGAGTCACTCCCTCACATCTTTCTCAGGCAGATCTTTGCTATCCAGGTGGTTAATGCCAGGGGGGTAAGACAGTTGCCCCACCCTGTTGGAAAACACCTTTCCCACCCTGTGGAGTTTCGGAGGCCCATTGAGAGACTGGGAAAAACAATTAGCCTCCAGGCAGAAGCTACTGCCCGCCTGCCCCACCTGTGGACAATTGCCTGAGAATACTTGAGACTGAATCCAATCAATATGGAAGCAGAAGTGAGTCTTTGGAGGCTTTGAGTCTTTGTCTGCACAAGAGATTGGGAGGCATAGCAGATCTATCTAGTATATAGTCACAAAAAACCAAAATGGGAAGACAAAGAAACAACCCCCAAATGAAAGAACAAGAGAATTCTCCAGCAAAAGAGATAAATGAAATGGAGATGAGAAATTTATCAAACAAAGAGTTCAGAATAATGATGGCAAAGATGCTGAACAGCATGAGAAAAGACATAGTAACTATGAAGAATGACATAGCACTAATAAAGAACATAGTGGAAAGAATATACAGAAGACAAGGGAAAACCAAGAATCTTATCAGTGAATTAGGAAATAGAAAAGAAAAAAATCACTTAATCAGAGAACCAAAAAGAAAAAAAATTAAAAACAGGAGGGCAGCTTAAGGGAACTATGGGGCAACATGAAACATAACAATATTAAAATAGCAGATATGCACCCCAACCGGTTTAGCTCAATGGATAGAGTGTCAGCCTGTGGACTGAAGGGTCCCAGGTTTGATTCCTGTCAAGGGCATGTACCTTGGTTGCAGGCACATCCCCAGTAGGAGGTGTGCAGGAAGTAGCTGATCAATGTTTCTCTCTCATCAATGTTTCTAACTCTCTATCCCTTTCCCTTCCTCTCTGTAAGAAATCAATAAAATATATTTTTTTAAAAATAGCAGATGTGCCAGAAAAGGCAGAAAGGGAGAAGGGGATAAATAACATATTTGAAGAAATAACGGCAGAAAACTTCCCTAACCTCGTGAAGGAAAAAGTCACGTAAGTCCAGAAGGCATAGAGAGTCCCAAGCAAAAAGAACCCAAATGGGCCCATGCCCAGACACATCATAATTAAAATGCCAAAATTAAAGACAAAGTCTTAAAGGCAACAAGAGAAAAGCAATTTGTTTCCTACAAAGGAGCTCCCATAAGGCTGTCAGTTGATTTCTAATCAGAAACTCTACAGGCCAGAAGAGAATGGCATGAAGTACTCAAGGTAATGAAAAGCAAGGATCTGAAACCAAGATTACTATATCCAACAAGACTATCATTCAAAATAGATGGTGAAATATAAAGCTTCCCAGACCAAAAAAAAGGCCAAAGGAGTTTATCACCACGAAACCAGCACTACAAGATATGCTAAAGGGACAGTTGTAATAATAAGAAGAAATAGAGAAGAACACAGACATACAGAATTAAAATGGCAATAAATAAGTACTTACCAATAAAAACCTTAAATGTAAATGGATTAAATGCTCCAATCAAAACACATAGGGTAGCTGAATGAATACAAAAAATATGACCCAACTATATGCTACCTACAAGAGACCCACCTCAGAACAAAAGACTCACACGGGATAAGAATGAAGGGATAAAAAAAAATTTCCTTGTAAAGAGAAATAAAAACAAGCTTGGGTAGCAATACTCATATCTGACAAAATAGATTTCAAAATGAAGGCCATCACAAGAGACAACAAAGATCACTACATAATACTAAAAGGATCGATATAACAAGAGGACATAACCCTGGTATACATATATGTACCCAATATAGGAGCACCTAAATATATAAAGTAACTTCTAGAGGGCTTTAAGGAAGAGATCAACAATAATACAGTCATAATAGGGGACTTTCACACCTCTCTGATTTCAATGGATCAATCTTCCAGGAAAAAAAGTTAACAAGGAAACAAGCACCCTAAATGACACCCTGGATCAGATGAATTTAGTTGACATTTATAGAACATTTCACCCCAAAGCTGCAGAATATACATTCTTCTCAAGTACACGAGTCATTCTCAAAGACAGACCACATGTTAGGACACAAAACAAGTCTCTAATGTTCAAGAAGATTGCGATTATACCAAGCATCTCAGATCACAATGGAATGAAATTAGAAATCAACTACAGTAAAAACACCCAAAAACATTCAAACCCATGAAAGCTAAATAGCATGTTATTAAACAATAAATGGATTATCAATGAGATCAAGGAAGAAATTAAAAAACTTCTTAAAATCAAATGAAAATGAACCCAAAACAACCCAAAATCTCTGGGACACAGCAAAAGCAGTCTTGAGGGGTAAGTTCATAGCACTACATGCCTACCTCAAAAAACCAGAAACAATAAACTATTTAACCCTACAAGTAAAAGAATTAGGAAGAAAACAAGAAAAGCCCAGAGTAAGTAGGAGGAAGAAAATAATAAAGAGTAGAACAGAAATAAATGACATAGAGACTTAAAAAATATATAATCAATGAAACCAAGAGCTGGTTATTTGAAAGGATAAACAAGATTGATGAACCGTTAGCTAGACTCATCAAGAAACAAAAAGAGACGACTCCAACATATAAAATCAGAAATGAAATCAGTGAAGTTGACACATCAGAAATGCAAAGGATTGTAATAAAATACTATGAACTTATATGCTAAAAAACTCTCAGCAAACCCTGGTCTAGATGGCTTCACAGGGGAGTTTTACCAAACACTCTGAGAAGAACTAACACTTAAACTCCTTAAACTATTTCCAAAAATCCAAGAGGAAGGAGCACTTCTATGTTCTTTTTATGAGTCCAGCATTATCTTAATTCCAAAACCAGATAAAAGCATTTTAAAGAAAGAGAATTACAGGCCAATATCCCTGAAGAACATAGATGCTAAAATCCTCAACAAAATATTACCAAATCAGTAGGATTTATTTTAGGGATGCACAGCTGGTACAATATTAGCAAATCAATAAAGGTGATACATCACGTAAACAAACTAAAAGACAAAAATCATATGATCATATCAATAGGTGCAGAAAAAGGATTCAGCAAAATCCATCACTCATTTTTTATAAAAACTCTAAGCAAAGTTGGAATAGAGGGAGCATATCTCAATATGATAAAGGCCATATATAACAAACCTACAGCAAATATCATACTCAATGGGGAAAAACTAAAAACATTTCCCCTAAGAACAGGAACAAGTCAAAGATGTCTGCTTTCACTACTCTTATTCAACATAGTACTGGAAGTCCTAGTCACTGCAATTAGACAAGAAGAAATAAAAGGCATCCAAATTGGAAAGGAGGGAGTAAAATTCTCATTATTCACAGAAAACATATTATACATAGAAAACCCTAAAGACTCCACCAAAAATACTACCAGATTTAATAAATGAATTTGGCAATGTAGCAGGATACAAAATAAACACCCAAAAATCAATGGCTTTTTTATACACCATAATGAATTCTCAGAAAGAGAAACTAAACAAACAATCCCATTTACCATTGCAGCAAAAAAAATTAAGATACATAGGAATAAACTTAACCAAAGACGCTAAGACTTATACTCGGAAAACTACAGGGCACTGAAAAAAGAGATGGAGGATGATATAAACAAGTGGAAGAATATACCATGTTCATGGATTGGTAGATTTAATGTCATTAAAATGTCCATACTAATCCACAGATTCAATGCAATCCCTGTTAAAATACCAACAGTATATTTCACAGATCTAGAACAAATACTCCAAAAATATGTGTATAGAACCAAAAAAGACCCTGAATAGCCACAGCAATCTTGAAAGAAGAGCAAAGTGGGAGGGATCACAATACCAGATCTCAAGTTACACTACAAAGCCACAGTAATTAAAACTGCCTGGTAACTGGCACAAGAACAGGCATATAGATCAATGGAACAGAACAGAGACACCAGAAATCGACCCAAGCCATTACACTCAATTAATATTTGACAAAGGAGGCCAGAACATACAATGGAGTCAAGACAGTCTCTTCAATAAATGATGTTGGGAAATTTGGACAGATACATGCAAAAAAGTGAAACTAGACCACTAATGTACACCATAAACAAGAATAAACTCAAAGTGGCTAACGGGCTTAAATGTAAGACAGGAAACCATAAAATCCTAGAAGAAACAATAAGCAGCAAAATCTCAGACATCTCTTATTGCAATATGTTTACAGACACATCTCCTAGGCTAAAGGAAACTATGGAGAAAATAAACAAATGGGACTACATCAAAATAACAAGCTTTTGCACAGCAAAAGAAACCATCAACAAAAGAAAAAGGGAGCCCACTATATGGGAGAACATATTTGGCAATGATTCATATGATAAAGGGTTAATATCCAAAATATATAAGGAACTCATACAACTTAACAAAAGGAAGACAAGCAATCCAATTAAAAATGGGCAAAGAACCTAAATAACCACTTCTCCAAAGCAGGCATACAGATGACCATGAGACATACGAAAAAATGCTCAAAGTCAGTTATCATCAGAAAGATGCAAATTAAAATGACCTCACATTAGTCAGCATGGCTACCATCAATAAATCAACAAATGACAAGTTCTGGCGAGGATGTGGAGAAAAGAGAACCCTAGTGCACTGCTGGTGGGAATGCAGACTGGTGTAGCCATTATGGAAAAACAGTATGGAGTTTCCTCAAAAAATTAAATATGGAACTGCCATTTGACCCAGTGATCCCACTTCTAGGAATATACCATAAGAAATCTGAAACACTAATTAGTAAGAATGTATACACCCCTGTGTTCGTAGCAGCACAATTTACAATAGCTACGACCTGGAAACAGCCCAAGTGCCCATCAGTAGATGAGTGGATAAGAAAGCTGTGGTACATTCACACCAGGGAATACTATGCAGCAGTAAAAAAGAAGGATCTCTTACCCTTTGAGACAGCATGGAGGGACCTGCAGAGTATTATGCTAAGTGACATAAGCCAGTCAGAGAAAGGCAAGTATCACATGATCGTACTCATATGTGGAATCTAGTGAACAAAATAAACTGATGAACAAAATGGATCCAGAGATATAGAAGCATGGAACCGACTGCAGAATCTCAAAGGGAAGGCGGGGAGGGTGAGTGGGTATTAACAGATCAACCAAAGACCTTGTATGCATATATGCATAACTCATAGACGCAGACAATAGGGGGGGTGAAGGCCTGGGGGAGCTAATGGTGGGGGGAGAAGGATGGGGGACATCTGTAATACCTTCAGCAATGAAATATCTACCCCAGGGAACACAGTAGAAACTGTCGCTAAATCAGCTAAAGGAGAGAAACAACTGGAATCGGGGAAGAGGAGTTAACGTAGGGCCCTGTCCACTCTTCGGCCTGCACCTTGGGAAGGTGGTCACAGAGGCCCACAGGCCTGGGGTCCCATGAGCATCACTGGGAGTCAAGAGTGGCAAGCACTCCTTTCCACATCATCCTTGCAGACTTCTAGAAATCCACTCTGGGGACCTAATCAGGCATGCAGGCAAGCACGGGGTGCTAATCGGAACACTGCTTATAATGAGAAGTGGACGCGCCCTCACCAGGCACCTGTGAGTAAAGGGTTCTCAGACCAAACAAGGAAGACGACAGAGTCACCCGAGGAAACAAGGGTGACATGAACTGACAAAAGGGCAGTCTCATCGCCATCGCCATCGCGGCCCCTGTGTGTGTGTGTGTGTGTGTGTGTGTGTGTGTGTGTGTGTGTGTGAGGGACAGAGGCAGGAGGATGTGCAGGAATGTGTCAGCACAGTCGGGGGAGAGTGTTTGTTTTCCCTGTATTTTGTAATGTTCTCTGGTGAATTACACACTGCTTCAGCAATGAGAAAGAATTATTTTAAAGAAAAAAATACAGCAGAAAAGAATGTTTGTAAGGAAACATTAGGGGATCCCAAAGAAAATTCTAGTACCCTAACAGTCAAATGAATTATAGCACAGAAAGAACCTCAGTAAGGAACAGAAAACAACTCACAGTTATATAATTCAGAAAGGCCTGCAGAGGCTGCCAGACTCCCACAGAGACCCAACAGACCTTCTGGAACTCAAACCAGGCCAGAGAAAACACACAAAAGTAACAGGACCCACTCGGTGGTGAAAGGTTAGGCATGCGAGTCTCAGAGGCAACAGAAAGAGGAGGCCGAAAACCATGCTCTCACTTCCTTCAGGTACCAGTGCTCGCTTTGGGTTGGGGCAGAGGGGCAGCCGCAAAGCACACTCACCTTAGCCCCCTAGGGGGCCCCTCTATTAAGCTAAACTAAGAGAAAAGAGTCCTTCTGCTCAGCTGTCTTCTATGTCAGCTCAAGCACTGAGTCAGGCAGCCCCTAGCAGAATGGAAAGACCCAACAGACCCAACTGAACTGGGGGTGCAGACACACACAAGGAGGTGTGACTCTCGGAGCTGGTGACCAATAACGGGAAACACTTGTACAGCACACCTAGATGCCAAGCACTGCTCTACATACTATATACACACATATTCTAATCTTCTCAATGACTATGAGACCGTTATTATTATCCCCATTTTATAGATGAGAGAGCTGAGGCTCCGAGAAGTTAAGTAACTTGCCCAAGGTCACAGAATTCATCAACAGCAGAGCCGGGATTCAGGCTCAGCAGCTGAGACTCCAGAGCCCATGCTCTGAACCACTATGCAATCCTCTCCTGAAAATCCAAGACCGTGAGCGAGGGCTTTCCCAGATTACTGTGACAGCTGTTTGTGAGAGATTATCTCAAGGGGAAGTTACATAGAAAACCTCAGAGTCTAGTATCACTGCACTCATCACAGCCTAGGAAAACAGCGCGAGCTCCCGGGGGGAAACCACCCTCCCACCCTCACCACCCCATGATTTCGCTTCGTGACCCTCAATATTCTCTACAACCCACAACACGTGCAAGCCAGCTCTCAGCAGGGGCCTGCTGCACAGACCACTGACCCACACTGCCTCTCAACAAGTGTCCACAGCAGAGGCAGGTCCGAACTCCGGCTGCATGGCCTGCGCACAGCTGCGTACCCCTCTCTCTACACCGCCATCCCAGGCTGGAAGAGATGACAGTATGAAAGTCCCACTACTCACAGATTTTATTTTTTTGCAGATTCGCTGACTTGCTAAAATTGCTTATCCCCCCAAACCAATAGGTATTTTGTGATTGTGGGAAGCCTGCAGTGCAGCAGGAAACCTGAGTCACCTGCACACGGCCCCAGCGGAGATCTGCCCGAGCACCACATTGGGATCTGCATTTGCCCCGGGAACAAAGGCTGAGCAATTCACAACTCAGTCTTCGTGGGCCTTTACAGAACCACAGCCCTCACAGCACTGCAGGTTAGTGTGGAAACTGAGCCGAAATGAAATGAGAGAGAACCGGCCCCTCGCCCAACAGCAGGCATTCTTAACTGCACTAGAGGTGACTGGACAATTGCGTGGCCCAGATAAACACAAAAGGAGCTTTGACGCCATGGCACACTGCCGGGGAGGAGCAGGGTCAGGCCTGGCCTCGGTGTGAGGAAAGCAGACTCCAGTGACCTCCATGTGGGCCACATGCCCAGGACACACCCCTTGGTTTCCCTTGGGGAGCATTATAAGGCATCTAGGTGGAGTCAGCAAGTCAGAGGTGGTCACGTGACTCAAGCTGGCCAATCAGAAGCTCCCTTCCTGGACTTTGCATCTGCAATGGACCCTTAGATCTTGCTTCCTAGATCCCTGGAATTTCTCGGTTCCAGAACTTTCCAAAGCCTAATTCCCCAACATTTCTTTCACATGTCTGCTTTCTCCCACAGTTTTCAGTAAATTCATTTTTCCTTAAGTTACCTGGAGTCCATTTTTTGTTCATCACAACCAAAGGACCCTAACTAAGACAGGAATGTTCAAGGAATAGCCTTTTGCCCACCCATCCTGCCCTGTGACTAGCACCTCAGAATACAAGGCACTCCAGAGCCACCACCTTACCCTGCTGCACACTTGGCTCGGAGTTTGGCTCTTCTGGTGGTTGAATTTCACACCCAGGCTCCAAGAAGAGTCCAAAGTTACATCACCCAGCGACTGCCAGGCCCCAGCAGAAGCCTGGAGAAGCAGGAAAACACTGGGAGGTACACAAATGTTGTTCCGTTTTCAAAACAGGGAAAGAAACAGTGAATTCTGCAGACAAGAGAGTGAGCCTTATCAAACTCACCTCACTTCTGTTTCGTGTGAGCTTTGTGTTGTTGTGTGTTTGGACAGTTGCTATGCTGGTGGACAGGGAAGTGTGACAGGACCATGTCTCTGGACGTTAGCAAGCCTTTCCTCACTGCGCTCGCTCATGAGTTTTATGAGAGTCAGAAAAATGTGCTCAATCTTCTCAGGTGCAACTGAGTGCCACGCGGTCCTAGAATATGGTTTGCCTTTGTGGCGCTTGTAGGTGTGATTTTTATATAATGGCTTCACGTCTACCTTCCCCGCAGACTGCGTAGTCCATGAGTGAAGGAACAGCATCAGTCCTGGGCACCATGATATCTCCCATACTTTGTGCTGAGCCAGGCACACAGATAGGGGCTCAAAACAACACTACAGGCACAAAGGGATTAAATCGGTGCATTTATGTCAACCTGGGGAAAGACCCATAGAAGAATTACACCCTCTAAGGTCCCCGGGCCAGGCCAATCATGGGAAATGGGGCAAACTGAGAAACTGGAGAAGGTAAATACATCCTAGGAGTCAGCCACTATAGGTTCTAGCCCCAGGGCCTCGTCAGATGCAGAACCTGGGCTGCCGGTCATCATGAGCTTTCAAAAGCACCTAATATAGATATATTGGGGTGAAATACAATTTTTAAATGTAGATTATTAATATTTTAACATCTTAAGTCTTTCAGTTGAAGCAAAGCACATCTAGGGCGAGATTCCTTGGATGTCACCAGTGAGCTCTGCTGAAGAGGAGCTCCTGGCCCTGAGTCCTGTCTCACTTAGTATTTTTACCGTAAGACTTGGAGAAAGGATCAAATGAGTCAAGTCTGAAAGCAGCCATAGCTGAGAAAGCTAGTGACCATGCTGGAGGCAGAAGTGGGATCTTAAACATATATTCCTCGCAGGATGAACTTAACACGAGCAAATTCACAAGGCTTCCAGATGAAGCAGTTATGAGTCACTTAAGGATTTCATTGGCCAAAAAGCTCAGTGAATCAGCAGTGACAGGGCTGCCAAAAAATAGCTAATGAGTCTAGATTAGTCGGGTATATTATCTACATCGGTGATGGCAAATTGGTGGCCCATGGATTGTTTGGTCTGCAAGTTGTTTTTTAGCTTTAAAAAATAAATAAGTTACCAATACTCCGAAATTAGGAAATTTCTTACAAATATTCTGATTTCCCTCTTTTTTATAAAACTGAAGATTCTGGCAACCGTGGGGCTGTGTTTCCACACTGTCAACAACTGGCTCATCCCTTTGAGATGGGACATTTCCCTTTGTCTTGCCATAGCCCTCACCACTCCCTGTGGCTCCCCATCACCAACACTGTCCGTGGCCAGTTTTCATCACACTTGGATCTTACAGCACACTTGAAAGGAAACATACATTCGTCTGTACCCATACATCTAAGACAAGAGGGGGGAATGAAAGCTGTACTGAAAAAAATGTATGTTTCAAAAAGCACTGGTGACTGAATACTGGAGCTCCCAGCACAGCAATGTCAACACCATGTGGTGTTGTGATGCTTCGTCCCTGTGCAGCGACAGGCAGGTGCCGGCCGCACTGTCACCAGGGTTTTCGGATCGACTGCTAATGAAATCCACGGACAAGCTGGAACACTGAGAACGGGTTCCAGAACTTTCAGTTCATGCATCGTATGGAATTCTATGCTGTCTTTTTTTTTTTTTTAATGCCAATATATTCTGACATAGAAAGACAGCCATTGCTGGTGACCTCAGAAAGCATGGAACTAAATGTTTAGCCTCATACTGTTATAGAAATACATGAGCATGTGGATATAGATGGGTATTTGTCATGAGCACAGAAGAGCAGTTTCCTGTTCAACCTAGAAATTCAGAGATTCTGGGAAGTTTCTGCACTCACCCTGCCAACTATAAGATCAGAAAGTGGCCCGGTGATTCCCAGAGGCAGACGGCAAGAAGCCAGTGCAATCATGGTAAGTGGCTGGGAGGTTAGGAGTGAGTGAGGCTGAGAGGGAGTATCGGTTTGAGAGCCTCATCAAGCAGCTACACCGACTGCAGCTGCCTCTAGCTAACATCTTTTGGAGTATCTGCCCATCCCTGGCAAACTTCTCTGAAACCTATAGGGTGGAATGCCAGCTATAGTGTCTTCCCCGTCCTTACCCCGCTTCCTCCCTCCCCTCACACACACACCGCTGAATGGTCAGGGATGGCACCAGGCCCGAGGAGGGATAATCAGAGTATCCCAGAAACTTGGAATGAGACATAGGAGAAGCTGCGTCCCAGTGTGACTATGGCCCAAAACAGAACAGCTGATCCAGTGAAAACAGCCAGGGAAGACAGAGAAAGGAGAACAAGCAGGCCGGTGGGAACCAAGAATCCCATGGCCGGAGACAGGGGGACTGGAAGAGGCCACCTGCTGGCGTTCCCAGCGGCTTCCCGTTCTGTCCAGTCCCTCACAATGTCCCTCACACACAAGAGAACAACACTAACAGCGACAGTTCACAGAGCCGCTCCCACCCACACAGCAGTAAGCGTGTTACCTACAGGAAATCATCTCATTTTCCTGAAAACACTAAGAGGCAGCTGATATTACTGCCCCTCCCCTATGTGTAGGGGAGGAAACTGAGGCACCGGTGCTTAAGCTCACAAAGGTTGCCCAGTAGAGGTGACAGAGCCAAAATCTGAATCCAAACAGTAAGGCTCCTGAGGCCTTGCATTTAACCAGTAACTAACTGACCTCTTGGCCAAAGTTTGCTTCCGTGAATTTCCATCACTTTTGAGTCAAAGAAACCTACCTGAGGCAGAGGCACATGGGCTTGAGGAAAAGCCCTGCCTGAGGCAGAGGCACGTGGCCTTGAGGAAAAGCCCTGCCTGAGGCAGAGGCGCGAGGACTTGCCTGTGGAAAAGCAGCCACTGGAGGGTGCTGTCCTGGGAACCCTGCCTGTCTTGTATGCGGGCCTGCAAAGGACTATTTCCTGCACTAAGGATGGCTGCTGGCACCAGGGAAGAGCTGGGGGGAGCCATTCAGATGCCCACTGAGCATCCCTGTGACAAATAGGACTTGAGCACCCACTATGGTTCTAAATGCCAAGAAAATAGCAGAAAACAGGCAGGCAAGGGCTCTGCTCCCCAAAGCTGACTTTCTAGCACAGGGAGACAGAGTGAGCCTTCAGGTGTGGTCGCCCCCGATATGTGGGATACACCCAAGTGAGTGCCTAAGCCAGATAGGACCGGACACACTGCCTTTCCTATGCATGCATCCCTATTTCTTATAAGTTAGGCAACGATAAGAAATTAATAATTAACGATAAAATAGAACAATTATAACAATACACTGTATTAAAAGTTACGTGAATATGGTCCCCGTCTAAAAATATCTTCTTGTAGTGTGCTCAGCCTCCTTCTGGTAAAGTGAGGGGACACAGTGCCTGCATGATGACATAAAGTGAGGGGACACAGTGCCTGTGTGATGAATGAAGTGAGGGGACACAGTGCCTGTGTGATGACATAAAGTGAGGGGACACAGTGCCTTTGTGAGGACATGAAGTGAGGGGACACAGTGCCTGTGTGATGCATGAAGTGAGGGGACACAGTTCCTGTGTAAGGACATGAAGTGAGGGGACACAGTGCCTGTGTGATGCATGAAGTGAGGGGACACAGTGCCTGTGTGATGGCATGAAGTGAGGGGACACAGTGCCTGTGTGATGACATGAAGTGAGGGGACACAGTGCCTGTGTGATGAGATGAAGTGA
>PVJC01020066.1:0-29558 GCA_004026665.1 Murina feae
TAAAAATAATAATAATAATTAAAAATAAGAATTGGAGTTCAACTTTTATATTGACTTCAAATCCCTTTGATTGGTAAAAAGAAAGTCCTTGGGGGTTAAGTCTTTCTCCAATTTCTTTGAGTCCCAAATTTATTCGACTAATTTATAAATCAATAAACATTAAGCACCTACTATGTGGTAAGGGCTGTTCAATGCATTGAAAATGACTGTAAATAGGATGGACTCCAATATTTCCAACCTTCGTTCAGTTAAACATCTACTGAGGAAGACATTATTAAGGTGTGATGAGCTTTGCAATAATGAATTACAGGGTGCTATATTCTGATGATACACTCTAAGATAGTCCCTTATCAATTATTTTTATTTTTAAATACATTTTTATTGATTTCAGAGAGAAGAGGGAAGAGAGATAGAAACATGAATAATGAGATTGGCTGCTTCCTGTACACCCTCTACAGGGGATTGAGCCCAAAACCTAGTTATGTGCCCTGACTGGGAATTGAACCATGACCTCTTGGTTCATGGATTGACTTCAACCCCTGAGCTACATTGGCTGGGCTCTCCTCAGTTCTTGATGGTTTGGATGCTTTTGGCTTTACTGCTGGCAGGCAGCTTGCTCACGCTTAGCAACTTGGAATTGTGTCTGCTCCCTCTGTCATCTTAAGAGTTTTGGGTTTCTTATTTGTGTGGAAGGCCTTTTACACCCTAGATAGTTACATTCCAAGAGCTCCAACAATTAAAGATATGAAAAGTCAACCAAAGTTACGTTATGATTTCAGCATCCTGAAACCTTTGTCTGCCCAATACCTAACTCCACTTTGAAACCACAGATCATATATGTTGACTTATTAAATGCTCACCACCATTATAATAGTGCCTAGAAAATGTCATCACTCTATTTTTGAACTGGCCTTGCCAATAACACTCAGGACACAGAAATTTCCTGAACTAAATCCCTCCAACTTCTGTCACTAGACCAGAATCACTATCTATAATGGTATGTGTACCAATTTTGTATTTTTTACAGATGATAAAATAGTGACCACCTAATGAATTTTATAATGCTACAGAAAAAAAAATACAGAAGCTAACAAGCTATTTCATTGTTTTTATCTTAAGTAGAAAAAAAAGTTCTTAAGACTAATATTAAAATGAACTTGACATGTAAACATGTGGCCATATTATATTACAGAATGGCAATTAGGTAAGAACACAGAGTCTGCCTTTTCCATTTGAACAT
This sequence comes from Murina feae, assembly GCA_004026665.1. Lineage (NCBI taxonomy): Eukaryota > Metazoa > Chordata > Mammalia > Chiroptera > Vespertilionidae > Murina > Murina feae. The sequence goes on from PVJC01020066.1 coordinate 1,241, forward strand.
TTTAAAGTAATGCTGTTTTAATATTTGATAGACATGGACTTCAGAGCTTGAAATAAAAGAGAAAATCATATTTGCTTCTCATCTTTTATTTTTAGACATTTTTTTCAATGCCTCCATGACTTGTTATTTCTCAAGGTTAACATATTCAAAGGAAGATTCCCCCCAAGAATTTGATTTATGGAAGCACAAGCAGCCTCATACAGAGTGGGACTGCTGAACCTCTTCTGGTGTGCATTTCAAAGGCAGTGTGGTGAAGCACAGCAAAAATCATGTCTCTTTTGTGAATGTGAGTGCCAGCTCTCCTGGCAGAACACTTAGTTTCCAAGATGGATGTGCTATAGACACTGGATGGAGCATAGTTAAACTTTTTACCCCCCTGCAAAGTAACCAAACCACATTGTGATTTTAACTTTTTTCTTTATCTACACTAACTGAAGGCACTGCAATTCATCATCTGTTAATAGATATCAGAATTTCATGTGTCAAAATGGGATTGAAAAGGATGGCTTTGTTACTAATGAATTAAACTAATTGTGCGTACTGTGTGATAAAACCCAGCTAAGCCCTGGCTGCTGTGGCTCACTTGCACTGGCAGCACACAGATTCAATTCCTGGTCAAGACACTTGCCTGATTGCAGGCTGCATTCCCAATAGTGGGCATACAGGAGGGAGTTGATAGATGTTTCTCTCTCATCAATCTCTCACTCTCTTTCCCCCTCCCTTCCTCTCTTTCTAAAAAATAAATAAAAACATAATTTTTAAAAGATAGCTATAAAGTAATATATTATCAAAAAACTTTATTCTATTTATAATACCTGCTTTTAAATGAATAATTGAATTAAAAATTGGGGAACATTAAAAATATATTATGCTAACACAATACATTTAGTTTATAGAAATTTAAAATTATTATCAAGGCCTATTTCAAATCATTTAGCATTATATTTTTATTTATTTTCATCTCTTAATAGTAGTGTTTTAAAACATGGATCTTTATTATACTCTTCATGCACTAAATTATTATTCTGAATGCTTATTATTTTTCAGAGTAAATAATTTTTATAGAGGCCTTCAGCCTTAACTGATGAAATTTTTGAGATACTGACTTTTTAAAAAATTATATTTAAAATAATATTTCCTATATTTGGGATTCTAAAGTACAACTATGTATTCGGTCTATTTATATTAAGTAACATGTCATGAACATTATCAGAAATACTAAATCTTAGAAAAGAAATTCCATTTTTTTGTCACATATATTAGAATTCCAGGTGTTAGATGAGTTTATCATGTGGGTGTATTTGTGTACTTGAATTTTAATGTATGATTGCTTTCAATTATAATGTTAACATGTTTAAGAGTTATCCCTTCTCAAAGAATCCTGCTATATAATACTAACTTGTCTTTTTAGAAGCATTTATATTATGATAGAGTTTGCAAAAAGCTTTCTGATTCCTAAATTCAATACTGAAACCCAGAGCCCACACTCCCTAATAAAGCCAATCTTATTTATTCTTACTAATGAAGATATATATTTTTTTAATGTATAAAGATCAACAATTTGGATCTATTCAACTGAATAGAAAAGTAGATATATCAACTGGAATTCTCCTTAAGGAAACCTATTTCTACATCTGATTATCTCAACTGATTTTTATCCATTTGATTTTCTTGGCTGAATTGCTCCCTAATTAATCTTCCTTGATTCAATCATATTCTTTCAGGATTTTTATAACCTGACCTTGAGTACTGTTACTCCAGCATTTGTTACAAATGTTCCATGAGACAGGATTTTGTCCATCTTTATTTTATACTAGAGGTCCAGTGCACAAAAATTTGTGCATCAGGGGGGTCACACAGCCCAGCCTGTACCCTCTTGCAGTCTGGGACTCCTCAGGGGATGTCCATCTGCTGGCTTAGGCCCACTCCCCAGGTGATTGGGCCTAAGCTGGCAGTCAGACATCTTTCTCGCAGCCTGGGAGCCCTAGCGGGATGTTCACTGGCCAGCAGGGAGCAGGCCTAAGCTGCAGTCGAACATCCTTAGTGCTTCTGAGGAGTGGGGAGAGGCTCCTACCACCACGGCTGTACTGGCAGCCATCAGCCTGGCTTGTGGCTGAGCAGAGCTCTCCCTGTGGGAGTGCACTGACCACCAGAGGCAGCTCCTGCATTAAGTGTCTGCCCCCTGGTGGTCAGTGTGTGTCATAGTGACAGTTCATTTCCAGTAGTTTTGCTGTTAGGGTCAATTTATATATTAACTTTTTATTTTATAGGATAGAGGCCTGGTGCATGGGTGGGTGCAGGCTAGTTTGCCCTGAAGGGTGTCCCGGATCAGGATGGGGGTCCCTGCTGGGAGTTCTGGCCAGCCTGGGTGATAGGCTGAGGGCCTTTTTCAGTCTGGCCACACCCCCTTCAGGGTGGGGGTCCCTGCTGGGGGCCTGGCCAGCCTGGGTGAGGGCTGATGGCTGTTTGCAGGCTGGCCACAGCTCCTTCAGGGAGAGGGGGTCTTGCTGGAGTTCCTGGCCAGCCTAGGTGAGGGGCTGATGGCTGTTTGCAGCAAGGCTGGCTGGATGCAGGTATCTGGGATTTATTTATCTTCTATAATTGAAACTTTGTTGCTTTAACTGGAACCCAGGTCGGGTTGCCCCTGACAACCCAGGCTCCCAGAGCTTCCTTGAGCTCAAGTCGGCTGGAAGCAAGTATCTGGAGTTTATTTATCTTCTATAATTGAAACTTTGTTGCCTTGAATGGAGGCCACAGCCTGCCTAGGCAGGTGGTAACCTTAGCTTCCTCCATTACCAGGGCAAGCCTCCTACTTGTTCCAGCTCTGTGGCTGCCAGCTGCGATCTTGGCTGAGTTAATTTGCATACAGTCGCTCTGATTGGCTGATAGGCATGGCTTAAGTGTAGCAGAGTGACACAATTTGCACATTATTCTTTTATTAGATTAGAGGATGTGGTTATGGCCACAGCCTTTTTGTGACTATGGGCACCAGTCACCGTCTTGTGGCTATGGGGGTGGCCATATTTGTGATGGAGTGATGCCTAATTTGCATATTACTCTTTTATTAGGTAGGATTATTTACATAAAAATAATATTTTTTTATTTTTCTAATATAAAATTGTATAACATTAAAATTACTTTTACACAGCCTCTGTAGGCATTCTTGCTCCTAATCTCTTTTGTTATCAAGATAGCAAATGTTTATCTTTTTCTACATCAGAAATTGACTTTTAATATCTGATTATGATAATCAGTTATTAAGAACAGCCCCACAACATGTTTTTCATTTTGTTTTTCCTCAAAAAAATATTGTTTATATATAAATTTTTTAAAATATATTTTATTTATTTTTTACAGAGATGGAGGGAGAGAGAGATAGAGAGTTAGAAACATCAATGAGAAAGAAACATGAATCAGCTGCCTCCTGCACACTCCCCACTGGGGATGTGCCTGCAACAAAGGTACATGCCCTTAGCCAGAATCGAACCTGGGACCTCTGAGTCCACAAGCCAACTCTCTATCCGCTAAGCCAAACCGGTTAGGGCTATATATACATTTGTATTAAAAAGTTTCTACTGCCCTGACCAGTTTGGCTCAGTGGATAAAGCATCGGCCTGCGGACTCAAGGGTCCCAGGTTCGATTCCTCTCAAGGGCATGTACGTTGGTTGCAGGCACATCTCCAGTGGGGAGTGTGCAGGAGGCAGCTGATCAATGCTTCTCTTTCATTGATGTTTCTGATTCTCTATCCCTCTCTCTTCTTCTCTGTGAAAAATTAATAAAATATATTTAAAAAAAAAGTTTCTACCAATTTTCATAAGTGATTAATAGGGTGTATGTATAACAGTCATAATCATATCATTAAAAAGTAGCAATTCCACCTTCATGTAATAAATACTTATTCAAAGCTGATTAAAAGAAAGAATAAGGAGAAAAATGACTTCCTATATAATAAAAGAGTAATATGCAAATTGACCATCACAAGATGGCTTCCCCCATGTGGTCAAAGATGGCCACCACAAGATGGCCAGCAAGGGAGGGCAGTTGGGGGGGACCCAGGCCTGCAGGGGAGGACAGTTGGGGGGAACCAGGCTGGCAAAGGGGGAGAGTTGGAGGGGACCAGGCTGGCAGAAGAGGACAGTTGGGGGGAGAGTCGGGTCTGCAAGGGATGACAGTTTTGTGGAACCAGGCTTGCAGAGGGAGACAGCTGGGGGGGATCAGGCTGGCAGAGGAGAGCAGTTGGGGGGGACCCAGGACTGCAGGGGAGGACAGTTGGGAGGGACCATCCTGGCATGGGGAGGGCAGTTAGGGGCAATCAGGCCAGCACAGGAGCAGTTAGGCTTTGATCAGGCTGGCAGGGTTAGGAGCAATTGGCAGGCGAGAGGTTGGGAGCCAGCAGTCCTGGATTGTGAACGGACAGTCAGACATCCCTCAAGGGGTCCCAGATTGGAAAGGGTGCAGGTTGGGCTGAGGGACACCACCCCCACCCCACCCCTACTTCCATTCCGTGCATGAATTTTGTACACTGGGCCTCCAGTATACTTTATAAGAATCTTAAATATTCTACTTGCCCCCACCTTTGCAACACATATACACTCTCAAATTTTTGAGGTAATATTGTACTGAATACTATTTCTACTAAATTAAACCAATTTTTGGTAAATTGCATGTGTGGTTTTTCTCATTTTTATATTCCTCTAGAGGAACAAGCAGGCTCTGTAATACTCCTGACTACTTTTTTGTATCTCTTCAGATAAAATGTCCAAAGTTACTGAGATCACTACCAAAATATTAAGATCAGAGCTTTTACATATTTTCGTTAGCCTATATTCAATCACTTACTACAGAAGTATATCACATCTAGTTATCTAGATATATATTTTGAATTTCACTTTCCTCAAGGGATTCTTTCCTTCTAAGAATTCAATATTGATATGGGCCTATAGCCATGCTGGGTAATGGTAGTATGTTCCTACATTTTTTCTTTCCAGGGAATGTTGGTAAGAATTGTAGGTAGAGCGCAGGAGGTTTGTCTCCGTGGAGCAGCTGATGCAATGCTATGAGCGCACTCCAGCAGTTCAGATCTTTCTGGCACACCAGGAAAATGGCAACGCCTGCCTGAGCCCCTCCTACAGCCACGTACACAGTACCCCAACCTTTCATTGGCTCCCTAAGATGATGTTCCATGATTGGCCACCTCCACCTATAAATACTCTGTACTTCCTCAATAAAATTAGACCTGCGTCACAGAACCTGGTCTCCTGAGTCGTGCATGCAAGTGTCCTAGCGCTAGGGGTTCCGTCGTCCTCACCCCTGGGAAATGCCCTGCTTCAAGAATCATGTTTGTAACTTGGAATTTATAAACGTCCTTCTTCAGAAAATCATCAAATGTATATCTTCTGTCTCCAGCCCAAGAAAGTTCTCTGCTTTTAGGGTTTGTGTGACTAGATTGGGCCATGCTAATCCAAAATAATCTCCATATTTTAACTACATATCCACAAAGTCACTTTTGACATGAAATGTCAGATATATCATAGGTCTCAGAAATTAGGCCACAGACACATTTGGAGGGAGTGGTTACATGCTGCCTATTAGACTTTTGTATACTTATAAGCCCTCTAATTCTCCCTTGCTCACTTTATATTCTCACTATAAATCATAAGGACTCATCATGTATCACTTGCTTATTGAGTGAATACTGAATTAAAAGGTCAGTGAGATGCTATTACTTTAGAGATATTCTGTATTTGACTGGGAAGTCAATACCACAACCTCCTTTCCCTCCCAAAGACACACTGATGAGTACTAGTTCACTTCTTTCTTATTCATGGTCCAGAATATCTCGGTTTCATGTTTAATCTACTGTGAGCTCATAACTTGTCTTCACTTTAGAAACTGCAGAGAATATTATTCTTCATTTATATAAATACACTTTCTTATTAACTTACAAGAATGAGCATGAACTCTTAAAAATGTGTGAACCCCAATGGATTTGAGCTATAATTTGTTTCCTTAAATGCCGAAAAAATAAATGGGATATGGGGAAAATTTTGATAGAGCTTACTAAAAGAAAACAATGCACATTTAAATCACAACCTCAAGATTTGTTTCACTTTTAAAAGAGGCAACAACTCTGTCTTAAAATACAATAGTGGCTTGTGCTAAAGGCTGAGGTACTAAAACACATCCATTTAAAATAAAATCATAATAGTCTCAAGAGCTGCATCTGAGCACACTCGCTTCTCACTAAAAAATAGTGTTGTGTGCATATGGCAGCAGTGATGTAATGTAATGTATATGGGGAGTACTGGGGAGATACCATTGGGGGCTAATGCTTTACAACTGCAGTCCTTTCTTGGTGAGCTTGGTTTAAAAATGATTTCTCAACCTCTCAGACAGGTTCTTTTGTTGAAGGTCTCCAAAGACTATTTCATTATCCCACCCTTTCAATGACTTTCTATAAAGAAATACAAGATGCAAATCTGACTTTTCATATGTAACATTTTAAGCACTTGCCAATGAGACATTGGTCACATCATCCAGTGCCTCTGAGAGGTGGGTGAGTAAATAATCACAGGTGACCTTCAGCCAAGTGCGACTCTAAAGTAGCCTTGAAGGCTTCTCAGCATGTGATGCTTTGTATGATGGATGAATAAACATTGAGTCATTAGCATGACATTTGAGAGATTATTAGGAATTTGTAACTAAAATAAATCTGTTCTTCTGAGTCATGGGTTTCTCTCTTTACCTGTAATGCTGGATTTTTAAATTTTATTTATTCATTTCAAAATTCATCACTTAATGAGTATATTTTCATTTAGGAAAGGACACAGAGTGAAGCAATCAGAAAGAACAATATTTAATAAAACATTAAAAAAGTCAGGAAATGTTTAAAAGTTGAGAAAAATATGATTCCAATTTATAATCTAAGATTATTTTTTTTAAAAAAAATTATTGTCAGGTAGTTCTAAACATTTAACATGGTTTATAACTAACAAGTTCAATTGCCTTGAAGGAGTAATTCATCCTGTTGGTGACCTGACAAAATATTAGATCATAAGCAGCATACATAAAGGTACTTGTCATCCATCTTCGTTTCCCTGATAGCCAGTATGGATGAGGTGCATAACACAGATGTGCTGAATAATCATGTCAATTTATTTGTGTGTGTATGTGTGTTTCAGTTATCTATCTCTCTCTATTTCAAAGTAATGATGGGAAAGGTGAGGGCTCTAGTCCAAACAGAGTGAAAAGTGTGGACAGAATAATTCTCTACTTTATCAACCCTTCGTTCTTTTTCAGGTTGAGCCATATCCAAGAAGGCAAAACAATTCAGGCAGTAAGGAGTAGAGTGCTCAGAATGAGGACCTGTACAAACACTTTTTAAAAATTCTAATCACAAAAGGAATGGTAAGAAATAATGGTAAGTGGTCATTTAATTAATACAAGACCCAATGATAACAAGCTTTCATCTTTACTAGGCTACTTGTTATTTTTTCTTACACATACAAAACTAGATAGGCATAAAAAATATACATCGATTGAGTTGATTTGAACTATGTTACGAATAACTACAAAAGGATGAAAAAAGAGCTTTTATCATTTTAGCTGGAGTATACATATAATGATAGTTTTATTAATCATTGAAATATCTTAGTTATATATTCATTACTCAACAAATATTTAATGACCTACTAGTATGTTCCAGGGCATTGTGCAAAGAACTAAGAAACACAAAGAAAGAGTTGACTATTACTGATTCAAGGAAGAATGTAGTTAAACAAGACTAGTTGACAGGCATGCCTCATCTTGATACTGTTGAGTACCCTTGGGTAAGGCCCAGTATATTTATGGATTTCATTAATCTCATATGCACAATGAGGGTGTTAGTCTGATAACAGAAAACAGCTAAATTTATTGAATACTTTCTATGTGGCAGGCACTGATCAATGAATTTAACTTATATAAACTGATCAATATTTTCCAATCCATCGATGAGATAGATATGATTAATAAGCTAAATTTATCCATGGAGAAATTTAGGCCCAGAAAAGTTAAGTAATTTAAACAAAGTCACCCAGTTAGTAAGTGGTAGACAAGATAACACCACTGACATTTTTCTCCTACAATGCCTATATACAAATTCTTGCAGTGGAAATTTCCAAACTCATTTACTGAGAAATGAGCTAAAGAAAATTGACCAAGCTTAATATAAAATAATATGGAGTTTTCTTATAACAAATTAGAAAGCTTATCTAAACATGTTTGTGTTTAGTTTCCATGGAATTCATGAACTTGCAGGGAATACAGTATTTTTCTGAAGTCAAATGATGAATTCATTAAAATATCTGGCATTGGAGTTGAAGTGAAAGACAGGATGACTAAATTGAGTGTGGATGTAATAGGCAGAGTAGATACTCCATGGAGAAAAATTGTTTCCTTAAAATATTAACAAAAGTATTTTTTGAAGATTTTTAAAGGCCTATACACCCAAAATAGGAGCTCTGCTGGGGCAGTTGGGGGCATGTTGTGGTGGTGGTGGTGGAAGGCTTGAGCAAAAGAAAAAGAGAACTGATGGCCATGAACAGTACTATGATGATAGGTGTGGGGGGCAGGGTAAGTGATGGAGGTGGAAGAGGGCATCAAAGGGATAATTGGTGATGGAAAAAATAAAATAAAAACTCCCAACGAAAAGTCCTGGACCTATGGTTTCACAGGTGAATTTTATCAAACATTCAAAGAAGAACTAATATATATATATATATATATATATATATATATATATATATATATATCTCAAATGATTTCAAAAAAGTCTAAAGGCAAGAAGACTCCCAGGGTCTTTTTAAGAGGCCAGAATTATCCCAATTCTAAAACCAGATAAAGACAGGACAAAGAAAGAAAGTTATAGGCTAATAGTTTAGCTAATATTTTTTATAAATATAGATGCTAAAATCCTCAACAAAATATTAGTAAACCAATCATATACCATGATCAAAGGGGGACAAATGTTGATGAAAGGAGATTTAACTTCGGGTGGTAAACACAGTATAATATACAGATGATATAATATAGAATTGTACAGCTGAAAATTGTAGGCTCATGTAATTCTATTAACCAATGTCACCCCAATAAATTCAATAAAATTTAAAAAATATAAAATAAAAGCAAGTAACTTTTGATATTTTGGGTATAATTGAATCTGTTTTTAAAATATTTGTAGAAAGTTGTAAATTAGAACTTTGTAAATTTATTAATGAATTTCAACATTATTAAGGAAAGCTGTATTATAAATTTCTGAGGAAAACACCATCTCATTACATAAGATTCTGATTGGTAATACAACTCAGATGAATTAAGAAATTAATGAGGACTGAATATTTTAATACTACCATCATCTTTGCTTTCATCACTGCTCTGCATTAAATTGGAAAGCCAATTGCCTAATGACACTATTCTTTATCAGTCTAATATGAAAACAATTTAGATATGTGACTCTTTTAATATTATCTATGATTAAAATAAGAGAAAAATCTCCAGAATACCAGTAAGCAGCACACTTACATGTATTTAAACTTGAATTTTATTAGATACTTAAGACTTTGTAGCTGCTAGAATATATATTTGAGAAATAAAAGATATTTTAAATCTAAATGACACATTTAAATGGGATCTTTTCAAGCAAATAAAATGATGTCAATGTACATTAAGACAACATTACATAGTAGGTTTTGGGGGGTTAATTGGAAATTCTGATATTTAATATTTCAAAGCCTATAACTTCAGTTTAATAATGCCTTACATTTCAGAGGGAGAAGAAGGGTGGGTGGGATTGGTGAGGAGGGATTAACTGGGAAATTTACATGCATATATGTATAGCCCATGGACACAAACAATAGTGTAGTAAAGGCCTGGGGCAGGTGCAAGGTGGAGGGGGTCAAAGGGAAAAGATGAGGGGACATCTGTAATACTTATAATAATAAAGATAAATCTATACTAATAAAGGGTAATATGGTAATTAGACCAGACATCTTTCAGACATCTTTTGGACATCCTTTTCATCAAAGCCATGGTAGCAGGGGCTGAGGCAGAGGCAGTTAGGGGCAATCAGACATGCAGGGGAGAGCAGTTAGGGGTGATTGGGCTGGCAGGGAAGCAGTTAAGGGTGATCAGGCAGACAGGAAGAAGTGGTTAGGTGTGATCAGGCAGGCAGAGGCAGTTAGGGGTGATCAGGCAGGCAGGCAGAGAGATTAGGCTGATCAGACAGGAAGGCAGGTGAGCTGTTAGAAGCGAGCAGTCCCAGATTGCAGGACGGATGTCCAACTGTGGAATCAGGCCTAAACTGGCAGTCAGACATCCCCTGAAGAGTCTCAGACTGGAAAGGGTGCAGATCGAGCTGAGGGACCTCAACCCCCACCACCATGCACAAATTTCATGCACTGGGCCTCTAGTTAAAAATAATGCCTTATATTTGTAATGCACTTATGCATTTCACAATTTATAAGTATGTTACATGACTAGAATTTTGTTCCTTAAAAACAATACTTAAGTACATAAGGCATGAATTATTACTTTAATTTTAAAGATGAGTCATCTAATGTTGGAAATGTCATGTGCCATGCTCAAACTCACACATATAGGAAGCAGCATAGCCAGGAAGAAGAGTCTAGGCTTTCTGATAACAAAGTTCATCTTTGCTGCAGTAGGAGACATTCATTCCCCTAAAGGTAAATGAAATAATTGTTTACCAAAGAAAACCCAAAGAACATTTTTCTTGCCTTCTTTCTCATTTAGGGTTAGAAAATTGTTTTACTTTCCTCTGTTAACTCTTCATATCCATTTCATTTTATTTTTTCAATATGAACTCTTCCTATGAGTCTAGGATATTTGGAGGATTGAATTTAATCAGTTCAGTCTCTTCCAACTAACTATGGATGTATAGAAGCCCAGCATCTGAGTTCCCTGAACCCCAACAAATTGCGATACATAAATTATCAGTGAAACTGGCACATTACTTATCTTTTCTGCTTTAAAGTTTTCTTAACTATAAAATGGAAATTATAATAATACTTACCTCAGATAATTGTATGATAATGAAATAGATCAATAATATAAAACTCTTATTAATGTTGCATAATAAACACTATCAGCTTTAGCCATTATTAATTATCTGTGCATGAATTCATGTATCTTGAAAGAAACCATGAGCCAGGAGGCTGTTGTGGGCATAGGAGCGGGTTTGGCCCATCCTCCTCTGCCTCACCTGGCCCCTCCCGCTGCATCCCCCAGTCCCTTGTCTGCCTGCAGCTCCTCTCCAACTGCTGCCACTTCCACATGCTGAAGGCGCTGGCCCCACTCACACCCACTGATAGTTTGAAGCAATTGGGGCCTGTACCAACAGCAGGTGCAAGCAGCAAACTGCTGCCCTGATTGCCCCTCAGGAGCAAGGGAAGGTGAAAAAGCCCTCAAGAATGATTGGAGATGCCAGCAGGTGTGAGCGGGGCTGGTTCTGGCAGCAGGTGTGAGCACAGGGGATTGTGGCACACGGGAACAAATAATTTTGAGTAGCCACCAGAGGCTCACCCTGATGACAGCAACTGGTCCCTCGCCTTGGTCTGATGCCCCTGTTCTCCTGCTCCACCATCTCACCACAGCCAGTGCCTGCCATACTCCATGCTCTGCCACCTGCTGCCCACACCCACCATGTTTCCTGCTCACCCACTGGTGGTCAGCGCACATCATAGTGATCAGTTGTTTAGTTGTTCTGCCCTTCGCTCGATTTGCATATTATCCTTTTATTATATAGGACTAGAGGCCCATTGCACTGGAGGGGGGGTGGGGTCCCTGAGTTCAACCTGCCCCTTTTCATAGTCCAGGAGCCCTCAGGGGTGGGAGGGGGCCGGATGATCAGGGGAAGGTGATGCCCTCATCACACCTCTGCTACTGTCACTGCCAGCAGCACAAGCCTTGGCTGGCCCTGGTTACCTGAGCCTCAAGTGGCCCCGTGAGTCTAAGCAGCTGCTATCTGAGGTTTGCCTGCACCTCAGGCTGGCCCTGGGCAGCTGGGGGGCTGAAGGGACAGGGGGTCGCCAAAAGCAGGCACATGGAGCACTGGGCCTGCCTCCAGGCAGACCCAGCCTTGCTATGTGTCTGCTGCCTCAGTGGGGCTAGGGGCTCGGGCACCACCATCTTGTGCCTGTGGGTGCTGCCACCTTTGAGGGCATGGCAATCAATTAGCATATTCCCTCTTTATTGGCTGTGGGCACCACCATCTTTGTGATGGTGTGAGGGTCAATTAGCATATCCCCTCTTTATTAGATAGGATTATTAATAGATGTTATAATAATACTGTGTTTTACTGGTGCTTTATTTAGTTCAAGTTTGTTTTTTAAATATCACATACATTTAAATAAACTTCCATTCCTTTTCTTTCAAAGGTCTTTACAATATCATTTTAAAGGCTGAGATTTTTAAGTAGCAAAGCTAATTTTTATTAAGATTAAGTAATCTACAGAGTTTGAGTTCAGAAAAGAGGGTCAGTGTTACAAATCCTGACTGTGTTTTGAACATACACATTTTTTAGACATTTTGACTTAAGAGCATCCTGGCAGTTTCAGACTAAGCAGAGAGTACATTTTTGCTTCAGTAATTGGTACTTACGGGTAATAGTTCCATCAATCATTCTATCAAGAAAATATAGTATTTAGACTTGTCATAAAGAAAACAATAAAAATGTCTGTTAGTAATATTAATTTTCTATATTAAGCCCTTGAACATGTCTTAACACAAATAAGTAATCATATTTGAAGAACTAAAACTTCTCCTCAATCTATGACTGTTTGCTACATGCTCATAACAGAGATACCAGGGAACTGACAACTTCTCATTGCTTACTCATTTTAATATAATACATCTCTTTTAAAGAATATTCCATTTAGATAGAAAATAGATGAATCAATGACTAATGTTAAAAAGAAGAAAGAAGGAAATGAAGGAGAGAGAGAAGGAAGAAGAAAAAATTAAAATTATTTAAATTATAATTAAAAGGTAAAGAAAAACCTTGACCTAATTTTAGAAAATTAAAAAAAAAAAGATGTTTTGTAAATGCTCAAATGTCGCACAATGGAAGAACATAAATTAATTTGGGCCTTAAGGACAACTAGTGCAGAAATGCCATCAATAATCTTTTTAGAAAATTGAAAAAAATTGTTTTGTAAATGCTCAAATGTCACACAATGGAAGAACATAAATTAATTTGGGTCTTGAGGACAAGTAGGGCCAGTGTAGAAATGCCATCAATAATCTTTTTCCATATCTTGTTACTATGGGAAACACAGTTGTCAACAGTTTCTGAATTTTATATCTTAGTATGAGTCATTCCAAGAAACTTGACCTGATTCCTTTCTTTGTCCAAGGATACAATTTTCAGGGAAGGGGATCACTGGCCCAGGTTCAGTCAAAACCTGGAAGCTCAGCCCCGTTCACTCTGCTGGAATGGGAAAGAAAAGGAGTGGACCATGGTTCTGGTTCTAATTGTGACAGTGAAAAGAGAACAGTTGCTGGAAGAGAGTACCAGGCCGATAGGTCCGTAACATTCCAATGAAATTGACATTTTAGTATTTATATAACTAATATTTACTGAGCAACATCTATGTACTCAACAGTGTTCTAGATGCTGGTCAGACAGCTAACAAAATGAGTACATTGAACCTACAGAAAGCTTGTGTTGTTTTATTTGAAAAATGTTTATCATAACGACTCTCATTATTTTATATCTACCTCCAGAGAATATAAACTATCCAATTTTTGTTTTGTTTTGTTTTGACCTTGGAGCTAAAATTATCTCTACCATTCAGTCTGAACACAGTAAGATTTGGTTTTGGATGATCTGTTGCTACTCTTGGACAACGGCTGAAGTAAGCCAGGAATTCCTGTTTCAACTTCAGTCCTTTCAGCCCACATTTCCCCTTGCTTTTATGTCTTTCTTTTTAGATGTGTCCAGTAGTTCCTCAAAGAAACAATTTATTTTTCATTTGGTAAAGAACATGGAGCCTAACTAGGTAAGAGTCTATGAGACTCTATAAAACTGGTCTTGCATCCTGGGAGACCTGGAATGTCAGGGCCTCTGAGAAGTTGAAGATTGTTTTACTGCAGATTTTAGCTAACCTTCTGGGTAGAATGAGTGGACTCTGGAATAGTCCGCAGGCAGGTAGAGTGGAAGGGAGCTGTCCAGTTCTAACACCCTAGGAAAATAGCCTAAAGCTGCTTGTGCTGCCTAAGGAGAGCATGCAGTCCCGCCAGCCCCTAACAAGCATGACTAAATCCCAGGCGCTGTGCAGAGTCCTGGGAGATACAGGCATGCGCAGCAGAGTGAGACAGTTTGGAAGCAGCACTCAGTCGGTATAAAGACAAGAGATGGAGGTCACAGTTCAGCCGGGACTAAGCAGAGAGTAGAATTGTCTGTACAAAGTACCGCCTAACCAATGGACACAGACACCAGGGGGGTGAGGGCAATGGGGGGGGGGGGGCAATGGGGAGATTAGGACACATATGTAATACCTTAACCAATAAAGAAAAAAATAAAGATTTCCTTTTATTTCTTACACAGGACAAATAGGCATTCAATACCTAAACTGTCACCTATAAAAAAACAACAACAACAACAAAAAACACCTGAAGATCCATTGAAAGAAAGAATGAAGAATGTCATTTGCTAACTCCTAGTTATTAATGATTTGTTAACATAAAAAATATTCACCATCAGGAGCAAAATTTTCTTAAACAAATTTTAGCAGTGTACTAAAGAACCCACTGTTAATCTTGCTAAATTGCTGGTTTTTAAAGTGCATGAGGTTAATGAAAAATTGGAAGTAAGTAATTTCTAAATTAAATAAATGACAGTTATAAAAATATAAAAACATCTCAGAGAAACAAATATTGCCATTATCAGCTTGAGCTAGTTTCATGGTCACAATGGATGCTAATTAATATGTTGAAATGGATATGTCTGATAGTTTGCTAAGTTATTTAATTTTTAGAGTGGTTTTAGATGGGATATCTACTACATAGGACACATCAGTTTTTTAAAAGAGATACAATGAAAATACTACCCTGAACAAATATTTTTTACTTTATTGGCAATATTTCTATCTCTATATATTATGTATTTCAACACTACATATTATTATGCTTAAAAAGAGAATTAGGAACTTGTAAACTGCATACTATTTTGTATATGGAAGATTCTCAATACATTTATCTAATTAAAATTGTACTGAATTAAACCAGTGAACTTGTATGCACATATGCATAACCCATGGACATGGACAATGGGGTGGTGAGGGCCTGGAGGGGAGTGAGGGGAGGATGGAAGCTGTCTAGAAGACTGCTGATGGTGAATTCTCCTGATGGTGAATGGGAGAAAAAGAGGACCTATGTAATACTTTCAACAATAAAGATTTTTTAAATTTCACTGAATTTTATAATATACACATTAGAATTTGTGCACAGTAGGTTTTTTTTTAACCCAAATATCCCTGAAAATGAAAGTATTTTTACATAATGGTTAGTATTTCTGCATTCTGAATATAGCCAAAAGATTGATTATCTACTCAAAATGTTCAGTGTCAGGCTCATGAAGTATGTGTTTCTCCATATGGTATTTCTGTGTTTTTCTACAAAGAAAACACTATAAAGTAACCACAACTCTCATTGCATTAGAGATGAGGTTGTCACAATCACTCTAGTTCATATACAGGTGATATTAAAAATAGGGCTCTTCACAAGGTAAGCAACAGGGAAATTACATTTGTTAGACTCAGGTCCCCTGCACTATTTCCAAGTGATGTGGCATCAACATCAGGCAAGGAGTTTGATTTTATGACAATGTATTTACAAACATATTAAGGGTGGAATTTTCAGTACCCTGAATGGGATTTGAGATTCATTTCTTGCTTATCATAACAGTGGATGCTTGTCTATTGTTGTGTCTCTTGATAATATGTTGGAAATGAGTCCAGTGTTTATTTTTGTTCCTCTCTGGTTTAAACTACCCATCCTTTCCATACACAAAACATATTTAGATGATATTTTAAGTGCCAAAAGGACACATTAATTAAATGTTGAAGAATGGATGCTCCAGAAAATATGTCATTTATACAAAAAGCTTCAATAAGGAGTCTATTTTGAATATTGAGAAGCCCCAAATGAAATACAAAATAAATTGCAGTGGCTGATCAAAACCAACACGTATTTTACAAGCCATTCAACAATTTTCCACCTCATAGTCTGAAATTAAAATCCGTTATCTTTTTCTCTAAGGTCTCATCCCAGTTGTCACATATTTTTGATGGGTTAACATTAGTGAGAATACTTCTTTATGTAACATACTATTTCTATATGTTATACAATTCTGTTTTATTGTAAAAACAATTCTGTATTTGACAATGTATATTATACAGTGATTAGTTTAAGGACTATAGTTTTCTAAAAAAGTAATAATCAAGGTCAAATACTTGGTAGTCTTTTATAGGAAATTTTTCTTAAAATATTTATTTAAAAATATATGCAGGTTTAAGGATATTTTGTGAAAATTATGGTGATTATAGAGTCTCTCAATAGCTGTAATATAGACAGTTTTCCTGTGATAATGAAAATATTCTTTTATTGACATTATCTTAGATTATCTGATACTATTGCCTTTCTCCACATAATCCATTTTCTTTATATTGTGGTTGGTATATATCAGTAATCAGAAAAAGAGAATCAAAGGAGATGTATTTTCCCACCTTAAAAGTAACAAATAGTTTTTTCTTGCACCTCACTTAATTTTGCTAGTGTTGCTGAAAAAAAAAATTGAAAAAACACCAGATAAATATGTCAGCAAAAAGCAGGACCTGTCTAATATAGAATTAAAAATTTGATTTAAAGCTCTGGCAGTTTATTTTGAAAAATTATTATGTGTTTCGGACCAACTTGTAAATCTGAGTGGAAGAAAGAGAGAGATAAAGAATTTTGAAAGTATTGCAAGACTTGTGAAACAAAGAAGCGGAAATTAATCTATAAAGAGATAGAAAATAAAACAGCTAAAAAGAAAAACAAGAAGAGTGAGAAAAAGGTCACGTGTCCTGAGTAACGGTGCTTTGGGGGACACTTTTGAGTCTACTTGTCTTCATAGCGCTGAATTTAGGCTTTTCTTCCTCTATACCAAGGGGCAAAATAAATAGCAATGTCGTTTTATTATTGCTGCAGTTATTTTTCCCTTGAACCAGAGAGACTTGGATTTAGATCTTGGTACTTACCGTGTAACTTTGGGTAAGTGAGCAAATCTCGCATTTCTCGTTGGTATGTAGGAGCTAAGAATACCTTGAAGAGACATTGGAAGGAAAGAAAAGTAAGATGCAGTTAATGCTGGGCCCCTCTTAGCCTAACTAAAGGGAACTAGGTGGTTGGTGCTGCTGCTATGGAGGATGGATGCACAGGGTGGGGGTAGGGGTGAGGGAAGCTGCAGTGAGCCTGAGGGTGCAATCCTCATATTGGGCTCCTGTGTTCAGTCAAATTAGAAAACGTTGACCATTGATGAGATCCCGGTCCTGGTTGAGAAAACGGACTGGCACTGACCTGCAGTCAAGGATTATAGACAACAGTGTCACTCACTTGTGCCTGGAGAGACAACGAAGAGCGCTCTTAACTGGCTGAGAAACGTGAGTAGGGCACAGGCTGCCAAGGTAGGAAGGTCGGGCTTCAGGGCAAGTGAGTAGCTGTCACCAGGGAGCGCAAAGCCAGTAGAAGGCACAGAGCGATGAGGGTCAGCAAGGGCGGCACAGTGCAGAAATAGCAGGAAAGCTTTTCCCGCTCAGAAAAACAAGCTTTTGTAAAGAGATGTAAAAACAGAAATGCAGACTATTTGATATGGCCTAAAAAACTGTCATCTTCTACCTCCAGCCTACCTTAGTAATTCTCATCTTGAGTCTTGACGCTCTTTCTCTCTGAGCTCCAATCATATAGGTTTTAAGCAACTTTAAGTATCACAAGTCTTGTACTTAAGACATTGGTTTATGGTGCACTTTCAAATACCTCCTGACCTTCAAATCTCAGTTTAATGTTACTCTCTTAGAGGATTCTTATCTGCTCAAACCCCAAATCCTGCCAAAATAAAATCTTATAACCCTATACTTTTCCTCCTTGTCAGTATTAGTAATTTAATTAAAATATTAAGCATCTAACTACTGATTTAAAGTTACTCAACTTACTTTTGAGGAGAGAGATTTTTGTCTATCATATTCAGTGTTTATATCATCAGTGTTAAGCAAGTCAGCTTGCAGAAGATGAGAAATTAATGCACGTTTATTGATTAAATGAATAATAACACAGACCTAAGAGCCTTTTTAAAAAATATATTTTATTGATTATTTTACAGAGAGGAATAGAGAGTTAGAAACATCGATGAGAGAGAAACATCGATCAGCTGCCTCCTGCATAACTCCAACTGAAGATGTGCCCACAACCAAGGTACATGCCCTTGACTGGAATCGAACCTGGGACCTCAGTCTGTAGGCCGACATTCTATCCACTGAGCCAAACCGGCTAGGGCAAGACTTAACCGTCTTAAATCTAAGTCTAAAAGCCTTAGCAGCAACAATAGATGAAGATTAGAAAACCCCATTACCTAGAACAAGAAAGAAGGGGGGGTGGGAAGTGCCTAAATGGTGAATTGAATAGAAACTCCATCAGTCTGTTCAATGCTAGAATTTGTTAGTGAAATACTCTGAAGCTTAAAAGTCCTGTAATACTTAGGCTCATAATAAATTAGACAAAAGTAATCTGTACATAGTTTGTCCTTATGTTGTCTTGCTTCTTTTCAACTAATATATCTTGGTGATTGTGAAACTCTGATTCAATAAACTTTAGTTATAGCAAAAACAGGCATCTGAACTGTGTAGAGCCACCTCGTTAGTCATATCTTTGAAAATAACGATGCTTACTATTAATGTCAGGTATTGAATAATTTCCTGTATTTTCTCACTTAATCCTATTAACCCGCTGAGGTAAGCATTATTTCAACTTTGCAGATGATGATATTGAAGTTCCAAAGACTAAATAATTTCTCTGAAGTTACACAGCTATTAAGGAACAGAATTGAAATTTAACTCAGCTGTAGATTATTGTAGAACTCATATTCTTAAGCTCTGGCTGGACTAGCTATAGTAGAACTGGCCCAGAACTGCATTTCTTGCTTTATCAAGATCTTGTTGAGTCAAGATCTTACGGAATGGAATCCAAATGACAATCTTTTCTCTATGTGTCAGAACATCTGAATCTTACATACTCACTTCAAGAGTACATAGCAGGTGAGGATTTTACCTATGCGACTTCCCTTTTCATTATTGATGCTGTTTTTAAAGTAAATAAAATGAAAGAAAACATATAAGCAGTTTGAAGTAGGTGAAGTAGCTTGACAGGAAATAGAATTTATATCAGTAGTTTTGGAACTAAACAAGAAAATTTCTAAAGATATTAACAAATTGCACTAAAGCTTGGTACTTTATTCGAGGAGAGTAAATCTAGAAAGAAAAATCCAAGCAAATCTAAGACATGTTAGCGGTCTTTCAATTTTTGGGGGGTCTTCTTATCTGTCTTTATAGTCTGATTTCTTTCATGTCGATTATACTTTGTTTGCTTCTATTCTTTGTCTTGCATTTAATACAAATAATTTTCAGATTGATACATTCCTGAGTCTCTTCCTAGAATAATGACTTCCCAGCTCAAGGTTCCATGTTTACAGACTTGGCTTGTCTCCAAGGACCAGCCTACACATTGCTGTGAATTTATGTAGTATGCCCCTTGCTGCCAAATACCGAATTTAGATTATGCTAGTAATTATACTTGCTTAAAATTATAGAACTTCAAAGGACACTATATTTTGCATTTATTTCTTGCTCATGATCAACTAGCAAATAAATAATACTCTTAATTTGGCAGTAATCACAAGTGAAGGAGTGGGTTTCTGAAATATTTGACTTTTTACATCCATCAATTTTTGAAAATTCTTTTACCAGAAAAGTTTGCATAATATAAAGTGTGCAAATACATAAGTGAACTTTAAGAAGAATTTTTAAAATATATTTTTATTGATTTCAGGGAGGAATGGAGAGGGAGATAGAGATAGAAACATCAATAATGGGAGAGAATCATTGATTAGTGTGCATAAGCCGGCAACCCAGGCATGTGCCCTGATCATGGAATTAAATCCTGATTTCCTGGTTCATACGTCAATGCTCAACCACTGAGCCATGCCAGCTGGGCTAAGAAGAGTTTTGACAATTGTAGACACCTGTGTAACCCATACCTCTATTAAAGTATATCTATTGCCCCAGAAAGTTCCTCCATCTTCCCTCTCCATCAACCCTCTCCAAAACCCAAAATCAAAAACTGCTGATTTTTTTTCACTATAGTTTGGCTTTTCTAGAAATTAAATAGCAACCCCACAGTAAGTACTCTACCATATCTTGCTTGCTTCAAGCAGCGTAATATTTGTAAAATTCACTCAAATGGCTGGTATGGCTTGTAACTGTAGTTCATTAAGTTTTATGGCTAAATATCATTCCATTGTATATATAAATCACCAATTGTTTTCCATCTCTTGATGTTGGGATGTGAAGTGTTTCCAACCTGGAACTATTAAGAATAAAGCTTATATGAACATTCAAGGCTTAGAGAAGATATGTTTTCAGTTCTCTTGGATAAATACTTACACATGAAATTGTTGGGTTATGGGGTAGCTATCTATAAACCTTTATAAGAAAGTACTAACATGTTTTAGATTCTTAGTAACTACATAAGTGTTCTGGTAGTTACACATCCTTTTTAGCCCTAGGGTTGTCAGTCTTATAAATGTAGCCATTCTAGCAGGTGTTCAGTGGTATGTCAATGTGATTTTAATTTGCATTTCACTGGTAACTTATTATGCTGAGGACTTTTTGTGTGCTTATTGACAAATTATATGTGTGTGTGTGTGGGTATTTCTATTGAAGTGTTTATTTTAGTTCTTTTGCTCTTTTTTTTTCTAATTATGGTGTTATTTTTGGGGGGAAGGAATTTTTTATCAGATATGTGTAAGTTCTTTGTCAGATATGTATATTTTGCAAATATTTTCTCACAGCCTGTGGTTCACTTATTCATTTTCTTAGTGTGTTTTAATGGGGAGGAATTTTCAATTTTAATAAAGTCTATGTTATTTTTATGATATTGCTTTCTGTGACTATTTATAAAATATTTGCCTACTTGCAGATTGCAAAACACTCTCCTTAAATTTTGTTCTAAAAGCATTGTAATTGTAGCTTTTCCTTATTTCTTACCTGAATAAAATGCTCTACTTCATAATGGGTTGTATGGGTTCACAACTGCTGCTATTTTCATGTCAGTTAGCAATGAACCACAGTGCCCCCAACACCTTTGCAAGTAGTACTTGACTCCATTTTTCTCTGACCTTCCTGCTCTATAGGAAAATATTTAGATAACTAAAGTGTATGATTAGATTCTAGTGAGAAAGGGGAAACCACCTTTAGTATTTTAGACAGAGAGAATTTAATTCAGAGTTCGTTATAAGGATGTGGGAAGGGCTGGAGGAAGAAAAGAGAGGAAAGTAAGTACCTTGACCTCAAGATTAGTGACTGTGTAAACCAGAGTTGGAGAAGAGAGTGGGAAGCAGAGAATTCACAGCACCTGAGATCTCTCTGAAACTTCTGTCCTTCCAGGCAAAGAACAGGGAGTTGCCCTCCAAGGCCTCTGCTACTGCTTCCCGGGTCATTCTTTCAGATCCTGCCCCCCCCCAGCTGCTACTGATGCCATTGGAAACAGGAAAGATGTTCAGACAAAAATCACTGTCAGAACAACTGAGATTCTAGATAAGAAGAACCTTCCTGGACGGGGGGGGGGGGGGGGGGGGGGGGGGGGGGGGGGGTGCGTTCTAACCAAGCCTCAAAGACGGGAATTAATGACTACTCTTCTCCTCCTCTTTTCTTCCACAATTCCACCAGTGCCTCTCATGGACATAACCAAACAAAGGTTAGTTGTTAAGAGTATCTGGGAAATGTAACCTGGTAGTTTCAAGCTAAAAATATAGAACAGAACAAAGTCAGGGATTTAGCTAAAGCACAAAAATAACTGACTGGCATATAAGACTTCAAGTCCCATCTCTTTAAATAGTTTTTTAGGCTGCATGACTATAAAAACCCCCACTCACAGTGTTGAAATAGATGACCAATGAGCAGTATGTATTTGTTAGAAACTTTCCTGTCATACCTACAATTCTGTGTAATCTGTGTAGGTCATGAACAAACAAAAGCCTAAGTAAGATACTATTCTTAGCCTTACTCCTCCCACAAAATATAAATCAGGACATAAAGTGAGAACCATCTGCTGAGGAAGTCCTGAGCAAGCAGGTTTCTAAGGTCCACTCGCATCTGTATTCACAGCTCCAGGGTTTATCTGTAGTTTGAGGTCATTGGACTGCTGACTGGAGCAGTCTCACAGCCTGATGTAGCCAGAAAATATCCGCGGAAGACTAAAATTATACCACAAAGAGCTCTTTCCATGTAATTGCCTGGATAATACAAACAACAGGGTTGAACGGATTTAAAACATTCTGGGGAGAACAAGCAATCCAGAATGGTGGCATGAGGGGCTCTGTAAACTGTCTCCCCAGAAAAACAACTGGAAGCAGTAAAAATGGAAAACAAGCAAAGAATAAAATCTCTGGAGATTTTTAAAAGAAAACTATAATATATTTATTTTTTAAAAATCTATTAAATCTTGATAAGAATATTGATAGTTTGTGGAAGTCTAGTCACGGCCAACCTCCTTCCCCCAGCTCAGTGTGATGGCAGTCTTATTCAGGGCAGGCCCAGCCAAGACATGAAGTAGCTTAAGGAATCTGACTTTATTTAGAAAAAAAGTGTGAATGTTCGGCCAAAGACACTGTCAAAACAATGGAGACTTTTAGTTTTGAAGAACCCTCCTGAGGGTCTAACGAAGCCTCAAAGTGAGGAGTTAAAGATTACTCCCACAAAGAGGTCAGACATTAAATTAATCAGACTGTGAAGTAATTTAAGCTCTAGGGCATTGTTGTAAATAAGAGAGCAATTACTAGCAGTTAGTGAGGACTAACATCTGGGTATGATACTAATATAGAGAGACCAGCCAGAAATTTATAGGAAGATTAGGGTAAAACAAAGTTGAAGAACTCAGATAAAACCATTCATCCCTGGGGGGAAGGGGTGTCCAAGGTGACGATGCATGCCCAAGAGACACCTGTAATATTTTCAACAATAAAGATAAAAATTTAAAAGATAAATGCCAAAAATTAGATAACTTAGATGGAATTAAAAATTCCTGGAGAAACATACAATAGCAATTGACTTAAAAAGAAATACAAAATTTGAATAGAGCTATAGTATAGTAAAGAAATTGAATTAATGACTTTATTGTTTCCTCAGGGGGAAAAAAACCACCATGCTCACATCTATCATTATGAATTCTAACAAACAATTAAAAATTAATATTGTTTCATCACTAACACTTCCAAAAAATAGGATGAGATACATTTCCAATTCATCCTATGAGGTCTGCATTACTATGATAGAAAAACAGACAAAATAATTACAGGGCTAAGGCACTATTGATCAAAATACAAATAAACATAAGCAAAAAAATCTCTAGTAAAATACTACCAAACTGGCTCTAGCACATGTAAAGGATCATACAAAATGACCAAGTGTGATTTATCACTAGAATGCAAGTTGTTAAGTTGTTTTAACATTTAAAAATCATTATTGTTATGCCATATTAATAGACTATAAACCTCATGATTATTCCAATATGTTCAGAATAACTCTTTGACCAAAGTTCAATATTAGAATAGTAGGGAAGCAAAGAATAGTAGTGAAGATTCCCAACTTGATAAAAGATCCCCCCCACACACACACACACACCAGGAAATATTATACTTAGAAGTGAAAGATTACTGCTTTCTTCACATAACGAGGAATAAAATTTGCCACTCCTATTCCATATTGTACTGAAGTACTAACTGTTAGGACTTACAAGGCAATATAATCTCAATGGCCACAGGAGAACAAACTAGGAAGACTTGTCAGACAGGAAATGCCAGACACCAGGAATCAAACCACATAAGGAGCTAAAACCACCAAGATACACCCAATTGCACATCTGCATTCCTGTTGATCCAATCCCATTGTCCAAGCCCCAACCAAGACCCCCAAACTCACCGAAGAATGCTGCATATAAGGATGAGACTCCGGGTTCTAGGAGTTGCCATCGTTGACACAAAACTCTTTGGCTTGGTGCTGTGTAGGCCTTCCCTTTGGTTATCCCCATCCCCCACCTTCTTTTCTTTAAGTAACTTCAGTTGTCCTTATTTATAGTCTGAGATTGCTATTTAACCTGTCTATGCACCACTGATTTTCACCTTTTACTAGCCAGATAAATTAGATAAGAAACGAAGAAATAAACTAATCAAGATTGAAAAGAGAGAAGTATGACTTATGTCTATTCACAGATGACACAAACTTACTTATACATATTTTTACAGAAATCACTAAAACCTGTTAGAACTAATAAACAAATTCAGCAAGGTTAACCATAACATAAGAGCAATATAAAAATCAATTGTCTTTCTACATGCTAACATTAAAAAATCTGTAGATAAAATTATAAAAACAGTTTTATTTATAATAATATTAAACATAATTTTAAAACTTAAGAATACATTTAACAAAATAAGTACAAAACCTGCCCTCTGAAAGCTACAAAACATTGTTGACACAAATCGAAGAGAACCTAACTAAATGGAAAGATATTTCATGTTCATGAGTCAAAAGACTTAAATTGTTATGATAGCATGATTCCCTAAAAAATTCCACTAACTCAAATGAACTTCCTAACCTAAATCCAAGGTAGCTTTTTCATAAATTGATAAGCTGATCTTGACAATTTATATAAAAACAGAAGGGACCCAGAATAACCAAAACAATCTTGAAAAAGAAAAACAAAAGAGCAAAATTCATACTTCTCAATTTCAACTTACTACAAAGCTATAGTTATCAAGAATGTGCTACTAGCCCTGACTGATTTGGCTCAGTGGATAGAGCATCGGCCTGCAGACTGAAGGGTCCCAGGTTCAATTCTGGTCAAGGGCATGTACCTTGGTTTTGGGAACATCCCCAGTAGGAGGTGTTCAGGAGGCAGCTGATCGATGTTTCTAACTTTCTATTCCTCTCTCTTCCTCTCTGTAAAAAATCAATAAAATTTATTTAAAAATTTTTTTTTAAAAAGAATGTGCTACTAGAGAGATATGAACCCCATGGGAGCCAGCATGGCAGCTGAGCTTCATGCAAAGGAGACTGGACTCGGAAACCAAGAAACAACTAGAAGAGGAAGAAAAGAAAATGATTAGTGATGAGCACTGGTACTTGGGTTTACCAGAGTTTAAAGAGAAAGAGAGTTTCATAATAGAAGAGCAGAGTTTCTTTGCTATTTGAAGATCTTCTATATGGAAGAATGTCAAACAGAAGATTTAATCCTGAGATTGAGAAAATAGTGCTTCAGATGAATGCTAAGAATAAAGCAGAAGTTGAAGATGAAGCAGTAGAGCTTGATATGTCAGATGAAGAAATGGCTAGAAGATATGAGGCCTTGGTCGGGACAATTAGAAAAAAGTTTGCCAAGGAAAAAAAAGACCATAGCAATTATGAAGAAGATGAAAATGGAGACATGAGATCAATTAAAACAAAGATTAAAGCCCCAAGATTAAAATGGATGCTGTAAAATGTGGCTCTGGGATGCCTTGTGAGAGTTAACATATTTTGGAATGCATTCCGATGGTTTCTCTATAGTTATTAATATTGTAATGTTTATTTGTAAAGAAATGTATAATTTTGGAAACATGCTGTTTTTGAAACAGATGTGTGATGGATGTTATACATCCTTAGCTTAATATGGTACTCATCACGTGTGGATTTTTAGCCCTTGATCTTCAAATGTACAAAGGCAATGTTTGCTTCCTAAAAGTTTTTTGACCCCAGATTTTTAAAAATATATCCTTAAACTGATACATAACTTAATAATAGTGTTTAAAATTGTCTTTATATTTACATTTTACTTTAAATGATTAATAATGTTAAGTCATTTCATACATTTTGGAATCAAATGTCGTAAGAACTTATATGTAAATTCATTAAGAAAAAATTTGACTCTCTGTTCTAAAACATTCGCATGGGACTAAGTCAGTCAGTTTGTGGAATCATGCGGTTTTGTTTAAAGCTTTTAATTAATAAGAAAAAACAATGTTCTGTAACAAACATCTGTTTTCATATTTAAAAAAGAGTGTGTTACCAGCATAAGGATAGGCATTAGATTACAGAATATATCTATTGAGAACTTGGTAATATATACTTACATTTATAGTGAATTTACTTTTAACAATGCTGTCAACAATCCACTGCCCAAAAGAGCAAGAATGATAGATATCTTCTTGATACCACCGTAGAAATTAACTCAAATAAATCATAGATCTTAATATGATAGCCAAACTATAAATTCCTAGGTTAAATTTAATAAAAATTTTTTCTGACATTAACAATGAGTTCTAGAAACAATGCCAAAAACAAAAATGATAAAAGAATAAATAAAAATTAAATAACATGGTCCAAAGAACATAATCAAGAAAGTATAAAAATAATATATACAGAGGAAAATATATATTCAAATAATCTATCTGATAAGGAATTAAGATCCAGAATATACACCTTAATCAATAGAGAAAAAGAAAGAAAAAGAAAGAAAAAACCTCTTAGAACTCAACAATTAAAAAAAAATAAATCAATTTTTAAAAGGAGAAAAACTTTGAATAGGCATTTATCAAAGAATATATATACATGGCCAACAAGCACATGGACAAATTTTCATTATTAGTCATTAAAAAATATAAATTAAAACTTCATACCCACTAAGATGGCTAAAAACCACAGGAATAAGTCAGTGATGACTAGAATGGGAAATCAAAACACTCATATATTGTAGTAGGATTATAAAATTGTACAATCACATTGAAAAACTTTCTAGCTATGATTCAGAATATGAGGCAGAATCTAATCTATTAAAGGAAAACATGCAAATTGAGTGCTCCTCCACTAAGCTCCAATCCACACCCACCAGCCAATCAGAGTGACTATATGCAAATTAACCCAACCAAGATGGCGGCCAGCAGCCACAGAGCTGGAGCAAGCAGGAGGCTTGGTTTCCCTGGCAATGGGGGAAGCCAAGCTTCCTGCCTGCCCTGGCCATCTGTGGCCTCCGCTCAAGGCAACAAAATTTCAATTATCTAAACTAATAAAAGCGGAATAGTAAAATTAACCGTTTCTTCGGGACGCCCAACAGCCAATCAGAGTGGCTGTATGCAAATTAGCCCAGCCAACATGGCGGCCGCCACTCACGGACCTGAGTAAACGTTTAGGCAGCGTCCGTTGCAGCAGGAGCGAAAGGGAAACTGTTTTCGGCCCTTGGGGGGCAGGCTCCGAAACATGTTTCAATAATGTAACAATCATAGAATCCTCAGGAGCTGAAGGGAACAGCAGCCTGGCCTGCCTTACTAAGAGTAACAAAGTCTCATTATAGATGCTGCGCTGCGAGGTGAAGCAGAGGAGGTTTCATTACCTCAGCCCACCTCGCCTTAAAGGAACAGTGTATCAATTATAGAAGATAAACAAATGCCAGGCCTT
The DNA here is from genome assembly GCA_004026665.1 of Murina feae. Lineage (NCBI taxonomy): Eukaryota > Metazoa > Chordata > Mammalia > Chiroptera > Vespertilionidae > Murina > Murina feae. Next base: position 29,036 of record PVJC01020066.1, read on the forward strand.
AAAAGAACAGTACCTCAATTATAGGAGATAAACTTCAGAACCTGCGTCCAGCCAGCCTTGCTGGGACATTGGGTCAATGGGAGCTGTGGGCAGCCTTAAAACCCCTCACCCAGGCTGGTCAGGCACGCCAGCAGGTGGGCATCCCCCGAGGGGTCCCAGACTGAGAGAGGGCACAGGCCGGGCTGAGGGACCTCCCGAGTGCACAGAGCGGCTGCAGGGCAGAACAGTGCAGGACCCAGGACACGTGAGTGGGAAAGAGGCGGCAGGGTTGGAGGGCACCGGGAAGCAGGAAAGAGGTGGCAGGGGGTCGGCGGCCTGCTTGGTGGGCTTCCCAGGCCCTTTGTGGGGCATCGGGGAGCGGGTAAGAGGCGGCAGGGGGTCAGCGGCCTGCTTGGTGGGCTTCCCAGGCCCTTTGTGGGGCATTGGTGAGCGGGTAAGAGGTGGCGGGGGGTCGGCGGCCTGCATGGTGGGCTTCCCAGGCCCTTGGAGGGGCATCGGGGAGTGGGTAAGAGGTGGCAGGGGG
>PVJC01020067.1:0-29504 GCA_004026665.1 Murina feae
AATTTTTAAAGAATATTAGTTTCTCAAAAATAAGAATAGCATTTATTTTGTATTTGTATTGTTCTAATTTTATTTATTAAATTGATTGGGTAACATTGGTCATCATGAACATATAGGTTTCATGTGTGGGTTTCTATGTCACAAGATCTTGACTTTAGATTAGTCATCCAGTATTGAGAGACTCAGAAAACATAAGATGAAAAAATAGAAGAAAATGAAACTATTTCAAAACTATATTATTTTAGAGAAAATTACTTAATTTCCAAGAGTATTTCAAAAAGCACTTGCTGCATGTTTTGTTTGATTACTAGTCTATTTGAAGAGAAGAAACTGGAAAAAAATTATTTTAAGTATTTTTTTTGTTCTGGAAATTGTTATTAGAATAAAGTTTCAAACCAATGCAATAGAATGGGTGTTTCCAAAGCAAGTAGCTTTCAAAAATTTCTCACTTTATAGTCAGTTTGAAAGCTTGGAGATTATGTGTATAGACACTTCAATATCATTTGGTTGACCAATGTATGACTTCTTAAAATATCCTGCAGAGTAGCAAAGAGACCAAAAGTGTTACTACCCATGGAAACATATTTATTTTATAAAGGGATTGATTTGATACCTTTCAGAATATCCTTAACGAAGAAAAGAAGTAATTTTTGGCATGAAAAGAAACATTTTGCATCCAGAAGTTGACTAAAGTGAAGAAATTGGATCACTAAATTAAAAAATCTTACCCATTTGTGTGTGTGTGTGTGTGTGTGTGTATTATGTGTGTCAATAATAACACCAAAATGACATTCCTGTTTTGAATTTCAGAAGAGTCACTTTGTGTCTCAGTATATGTGTCTCTTTTTTAGACTTATTTTGTAGTGTTGTATTTTAGTCTGAGGTATGTGCTGAACTTCAGCCCTTGTCGTTCTTGCTGCAATGGCGCAATAGGATATCTTACTGTGGTATCTTTTTAACCGAGTCTCCACATAACCCCTGGGAATACGTGAATCTCTAGTCACAGGTGCATAAGGATATATCAGTTTTGTGGCTTATTAAAATCTGTGTTTGCACCTGTGCCCATGAATTTACAGCACAGCCATTCACATGCAGACTCAGCATAAGCTCTCAGCTACTTCCTTTGCACTACTTAGAAATTAATAACAATAGTTTTTTGTGTATGTAGAAGTAAATATAGTTGTAGTCACTGAAAAATTCTAATAGTTATTAAAGGCTCTCCTAAAAGGCCCAAGAAGCAAATCTGTTCATTAGTATCTTTCTAAATTTCTATTGAACAGAATTATTTGTGTGGCAAGTATGAGTGAAGTTAAGAGTTTGAATGGTGCATGGGGTTTTTCTCCTTGAATGGAAGTTAAAAATGCCTATGAAGGTTAAACACCATATTTACTCATATTAACATAAGTATTTGAAAAGCTAAATATGTGGTAGTTTGCACCAAAAGTAATTATCTTACTACTTCCCTGGGCTCTTGTGTTCAGACTCAGGCTACAACATGTTCATGTTGGTCACAGTCTTATAGTCTGTGTTTTGATATAGATAATGGTTGCTGCTGAGTTTGCAGCACCTCATATATGCTCCCCAAAGGAGTTCCTCAGGCCCTGCCTGCTTCAGAGACTTTGCAATCTTTACACTGGGAATGTTGACATTGACTGCAATGTCGGCCTCACTAAGGAAACTGTCCTGGATCTAGACCTTCATATGGATTTTCTTCTAGATGCTAATCTTCCTCTGGGTTCTGTCCTGTTGAACCTCATTGCCTAGATACCCTGAGATGATTATGAATGGAGTCAGAAATACTCTGAGTACTCCTAGTGGTCACCTACATGAAGGAGAAAGGGCACACACTATAACATGTGTGAGTTTTAATGTCAATAATGTTTATGTATGCTGAGAGCTCAAGTAGTCCATAATCACACAAAGAGGAGCATGGGCCTGACAGAAAGCACCTATTATCCAATCTAATAAAAGAGTAATATGCAAATTAACCACCACTCTGAGACACCTAAGCCATGCCAACCAGCCGATCAGAGTGACTATATGCAAATTAACCCAGCCAAGATAGCAGCTGGCAGTCACAGAGCTAGAGCAAACAGGAGGCTTCTGTTTGGAGGAAACTGCCTGCCTTGGCCAGCCGGGTCTCTGCTAAAGGCAACAAAATTTCCATTATAGAAGCCATGGAGATGAAGCAAACAGGAGGCTTCATTGCCTGCCTAGGCCTCCACTCAAGGCAACAAAGTTTTAATTATAGAAGATAAATAAAGCCCAGAAACCTGATTCCAGACAGCCTCGCTGGGACGTTGGGTCAATGGGAGCTGTGGGAAGCCTGCAAACAGCCCTCAGCCCCTCACCCAGGCTGCCCAGGCACCCCAATAGGGACTTGAATACTGAAGGGAATGTGGGCAGCCTAAAAATGGCCCTCAGCCCCTCACCCAGCCTGGCCACACCCCAATGGGGTGAGGGTCCCCACTAGGGGGCTTGACCAGCCTGCAAACAGCCAACAGCCCCTCACCCAAGCTGGCCAGGCACACCAGCAGGTAGACATCCCAAGAGGGGTCCCAAACTGTGAGAGCGCACAGGCCAGGCTGAGGGACCACTGTGAGTGCACAAATTTTTGTGCACCAGGACCCTAGTGGAAAATAAACTTCATCCTAAGATGCTTTAATGTTTATCGGCATCTTCAGAGACATTTATGGCCCCTCACACATTTCTGTATTATTCCTTTATTGATTAAGTAGTGATGCCTCTGGACCTGGGGCATGGTTCACTATTTTTCCATTAAAATGAAGAAATACATTATTTGTTGCAGCTTCGTTGCAAGCAGTTGTCTTGTGGGAATCTGAGAGATGCTGCTGTCCATGACTAGTTGGAGTTATCATGATCAACTACTCAGTCTGGATTTCACCCAGCGGCCAACAGATTTTCATGGTAGACAGCAGGGGTTGGATTTTTAAGAAGAGTAAACCAGGTAAGATTTGAGAGAGACATCTGATCATTTATCACTTACTCTAAGGGCTTTTGTGTGCTGCCAAGCTGTATTGAATAACATAGCTTCTCCATTTTTTTTCTAAGTACACTGAATGGGTTGTTAAAGATTGGTGATCCCTTGGATTCAGGAGAATATGTATTAGTAATAATTGAGTCCTTTTTCTCAAGCAGAAAGAACAGTTCTTTTCATATATGTATAAAACAGGCACAAGAATGCTATGGATGTTAGTTTAATGCAATAGCCAAAATTGCCAGCTAAAGAGACTTCCTCTTTAACTAACTACTCTGAACCACAGTGGAATGAACACTTGTACTTTTGAAGGTACAGTAGAGAATGTGTTGCCATTAAATATTTACATTACAGAAATGTATCAGTTCATAGCATATAATCTTATAAATTGCTTCAAGGTTACTCCAATTTAAAGAATATAGTATTATTCTGCCTTTTATTTCTTTGAAAGTATTTATCATTCTAAATTGTTCATCTAAGCATTATTAAAAACAGTGATACAATGACATACTCTATTGTTATTGAGGCTTGTAGAATTTAAAATTTTAAATACTTTTTTTCTACCTTTGTCTATTATGTTAAATCAGTAATTCTTAACTGTTAACCATAGTTTTATCAGATCCTCTTATCTTTTTCTTTAACTCTCTTCCTCCTCCATGATATAATTTAAATTTGTTATTAACAATTGCTTGAGTAAACCAGTTATTCTTGTTCTCTGACCTTAAGACCATTAAATATTTTACAGCTTATTTGAATTTTATGCATTCAAAAGCAAGAATTTATTTTAATGTCAACTATAGAAACAAAAAATATAAGTAAAATGCATTCATTTAGAAAAAAAATGAAGATTATTCTGGGCCACTTGACTTTTAAAGTGTGTTTTTATAACTATAGTTTTCTTAATTTCTGAAAATAAACTAAATGGAACTCAGTTAATAAGTTATAGCCGACGATAATCATTTGGATATAGATGTGAGCTTCTAAAGTATTTGAAAATAATTGATTTTTCTAAAGTTTAGTAAATATCACTTCCCAACCACTAAAGATTTACTTGTCTATAGAATTAATTCTCATGAGAATACTAGTAGAAAACTCAAGTAGCCACAATATTCAAAACTGTTGGAAATAGTCCAGATCATGGCAGAAATGAGTGGAGTTGGTGGAGATTGTTGGTCCTGTTGAGTGGCAAGGTGGTTTACACACATTTAGAAGAGTTCTGCTAATCTGCCAATAAATGAGACATTGATATGCAGGGCACTTTGTGGGATAAAACTCAGTCCAGCTGCATGCTTCATAGCATTAGCATTTAGCAAATGATTACAGCAAGAATGCTTCATGAGAGACTTCCATATCACTAAGCTTTTAAATCTTATTCACTGAGTCCAAAACAGTGTCAGCCCAGTGTTTCAGCATTTTTGGAGAACATTGGGTCCCCTGTTAATACACCATACACAGACAGAAAGAAAAAGGGGCGAAGAGAGAAAATTAAATCTATTTTGAAGGTAAATAATTGTGTCAAATGCAATTACTTCTGTCTATTAATCTCATCACAAAATGCTCTCCTTGGTTTGCCAGCTGTGTATTTTTATTCTTTAGAAAAATTCATCTTTCTGATCTGAATAAGTCATCAATGTAGAAAAGAATGTACAGGTACTTTTGGAAACACAGCTTCCCTTTTCTTCATAAGCCTTTCGAAGAACAAACTGTTGATTGAGAGTGCAGACATAGCCAGCTCCACTGTCCCGGGTGGAAACACAGGACTGAGAAGGGCCCTCTCACATACAAGGCATTAAAGTGAATTGATGTATTCCCCTAGTTAATAATATGTGAATTCATATATTTTCTTTTAAAACGAATAGAAAATTTATGTCCTCCAACTTTATATTAGTTTTACATTCATTTTTCTTCTTTGTTGTAAGAATGGCAGGTGCATTTTTTTATGGTGATGCATGTTAGATTTTCCATAAAGTAAAAAGAGCCTCAAGATTTCCCAATTCTGTTTCTTAGAAGTTTATAACAAAGCCATAAAAATGTGCAATGTTCCTTCGCTTAAAGGGATTTTTTTTTCTTCTTAAAGCATTTTAAAGCAAAGGTTTGCCTACCTCAGGATTATATTATATACAAGTGTGTACATAAGAGGAATAAATACAGGTAAGAACATGAACTTTTTCAAAGCTCTGCTGATAATAGCACGGCCTGTGGAATGGGATATGCAGTCCCCAAGGTGGTTCATAAAAACATTTGAGTAGCACCTGTGTATGTGGTGTGTCCCTTCCTCTTTTCAGAGAGCAGTGAATGTTCTCACCTGTGCTACTAATCTCATTCTGTGATCTCCTGAGAACAAAATCTTGAAGACATAGTGAGGCAGCTGATTCCATCATGAAAAATCTCATGTGAATTGTAAATACTTGTTGGCTTCATATATGTTTGCTCTCCAGGCCCCCCTCCCTTTTTTTATGTCAGCCACAGGTAAGGCAAGTAGCTGGCCAGAAACTAATTACATTGTTTCTGCCCTGCCCTCAAGTAGTTCACACGCAAAGTAAAACAGGCATGCAAATAGCTTACCTCAGGCAAAAGGAACTGACATTTTTAATGTTTCAAGCAAAATTCTCCAGAAGTTAAGGTGAAGGACTGTTGAAACTGCTCAGAGTACTAGAAAGTCTTCGAGGTCTAAGAGGCGTTTCAGCTGCACAGCTCAGTGCGGAGAACTTTAACTGAAGGAAAACAGGTGTGAAGGCATTCCAGGCACAGGGCACAGTCCGGCAAAGTCACCGTGGGGTAAAAGTACATTTTATATTTGTAGGAGGGAAAGCCTGGCCCTGGAGTGTGGGGAGGAATGCAGGAAGAGGTTGGGTACACAGGTAAGGGCAGAACAGGGCAGCTATAATGATCACAAATATGAATGTGATGTAATATGGTCTATACTGTGAGAAAATGATTCTGGCAGACGGTGGGGGTGTGGGAAAGGCAAGTGGTTGCAGGGAGAATAGATGAACTAAGCTTTCAGTTCTGTGAGGGTAGCAATGCTGTGTGTCTCTAGTGTGCTGGATCAGCAGTGGGACAGTTCCTGCTCATCCCTGATCCTTTGCGTCTCCACCGAATGCTGACTAAATGGAGGCCTCTCAGGAATAATCAGTAAAAAAATTTCTGCATTTGCAACGTTTCTTTTTTTAGAAATAATTTGAAAACGCTTTATGCATGGGATGAAAATATTTGCCTTACGTGTTTTCTAGTACACACACACAGGTATACAAACACACAGAAACACATGCTGAATTCTCTCCCACTATGAAAACTCAGCTCCCGCTCCTGAATTTATGCTTCAGTTAAGATGAGGGTGGCTGCTCTCCTACTTTATTCCCCTTTGGAGACTTTTATGTTTCAGGCTTTATCCTTCCCTTCATCGTTTTACCAGCACATCCATCACTGTGCTTCTCTCCAAGGGAACACAGCACACATCTCCTGCACCATTTTATGGCTAGAAGCAAACCTACCCTCCTTGGCACATACTGCTTACTTAAACCTAATTAAGCCGTTCTGCTGAAAATATCACATCCTTTCCATCACCATGCACATTTGGTTAAAATAATAGGAAACACTTCAAAGCTTGGAAAATAACTGGGGAAGAACGCCCTGAAAGTGAACTTCAGCCCAGCCCTTCTCTGGCACAATCCTCTAATGAGCCAGAGTACATGAACACCTCTGCCAGAGGAAACACCTAACTTTCATTCCAATTATTTCACTGAAAGTTACCACTGTCATAACGCTCCCCAGTAGTATACCAGACTCATCGTTTTGTAGGACTGAGTCATCTATTTTCAGACAAGTTCTCTTATACTCTGGGAAAAATCCAACAATTTCTTTTGAGAAAGTATGCTCAAGGAAATGTAGCTACGACTCACCAAAATGCAGTATTCCTGAGTCCAGGGTCATTGTCTTTCTTCTCTGAGACCGTAATAATAGAGCTGCATGCATATTTAATACACAGAGCTGACTAGGGAATGAATAAGTGAAAATCAAAACTTGTGCTTCAGATCAAAATCGTAACTTTTGTATTTTTAACAGTAGGACATATCTCTGCCTTTTGTTAGGGGCCAGTTGGTATTTGGTTCATCCTGACCATTGCTAGGTCAAGGGTATCTTATCCTCTTATAGTTTACTGCCATTACCTAGTAAGAGGCAGTTTAAAATCACACAGTGACCTGTGCTATTACCTAAGTGTTAAGGGTATAAGATATTTAATGTAAAATAAGGGAATAGAAAACAGATACTCATTCATTAAATGTCTCATTGCCTTTATAAATAAAGTATGGTTTTCTTTCACATGTTGTCACAAAGTTTGAGTTTTTATTTTTATAGACCTCAAGTGCTTGAGAGAAAAAAGTAACACTCTGAATTTTTGCATACTGTTAGCTGTGGATTTCTCTGGGCAGAAGTTGCCGGAAGGCTGCATCCTAGCCAGTTACCCTCTTCTATTTTGAAGAGGCAGACTATAGCAAATTGTGACTGAAAATACACTATCGGGTTAATAGACATTGACTCTGTGTAAGGCCTAGAGAGAATCTCAACGCTGACATTTAACATTTATGTGATCTGGGGCCTCTTCCTATCTCTCAAGACTCAGGCCTCCTGTGCACGCACCTTAATTAGCCTCATCACTATTGCAGAGTGTTTGTCGTGCCTGCCATGCATATCTGGCCAACTGTCACTTGTCTTTCTTGACCCCAACATCTGATTCTCTCAGTAAAATGCGAGTTTTAAGGCAGGGACCAGTTCTTATTTATCTCTGTTTGTATCTCACAGAACTGGCAAGTGTATGCCTTTTGCTCTCAATTATATGAAAACTAACTCAGATAATTATTTGTCAATTCTGATGACTGAAAATCAAACCCTGTTCTCCTACTTGCCTTTGCATAGCTGAAATGCCATTATGGAATGGTTGAAGAAAAAAAAAAACACAGTGAGTTCTATAATGTCGAGTAAAAACATTGTGGGCTGGAAAATACAATGAAAATTATCAGGATTGAAAATATGAGTTCTATCTCTAGCACTGGAAATATTGCAGATGGAATTGAAATGTGACTCAAAAATGTGATTTTATAAAAAATGATAGCAATTCAAAGTACATTGAAAACTAATTGTGATAGAAAAGTTGTAAGGGTTTAAGCCTATTATCATGATTCTATGGTACTGGAATTTAACTGGGCTTTAAATCTCAGGAAATTTCCTCCAGTGTATTCCACTTGGATTAAACCATCATCAACATCACATATATACCATCTCTGTCTAGACTTCTAATCTAAAAAGTCTTGAAATTGAAGACTGACCCCTCACAATGTTATCTATACCTGTGAGCAAGTTTATTCCCATCATTCTATGACTTAGTAAAGTGTACGTAAAGTCTTGGATGTCGACATTCTTCTTTCTTGACACATAATTTTCCTAGTTCTGACATGCAAGTGAAAAGTATAATAAATAGAACCACACGTAATACAAAAAATCCATAATATAATAATTGAGGTACAAAGAGTATATTATTTCAGTTATTGGGAGTTAGACTGTAAATATTAGAAATGTCGTGGGTGTGCAGTAACTCAAAGCACTGTACGTGGGCTTTAGAGTTGGTTGCTAGCAAAGCTGACACATCAACTAATTTCCAAGCTCAGAATCTCAACTTCTAGTAATTTTCAAATTTATAACTAATTCTCCTTGCCTGTACATGAGCTTCTTCTGGACATAGTTAATGCAAATTAGATTATCAAAGCTGATAGAATGTAAGCGAAGGAAGTACAGTTATTATAATACAATGTCTAGGCTAACTTATAATAACTTTTATTCAAAACTAGAGGCCTATTGCAAGGATTCATGCCCCGGTGGGGTCCTTCGGCCTGGCCTGAGGGGACCAGTGGGCTTTCATGCCACCGCAGCCCCGCTTTACCTACCTGCTCATTGGGCTTCAGCCTGCTGTCCACAACAATCCCGCACAGCACAAAGTAGTGCACAAAGCAGCAGGCAGCCGGGGAGGAGCCCAAGCCCAGGCCAGGCGCTGTGCTGCTCCTGCTCATCCCAGCCCCGCTGTGCCTGCTGCTGCTGCTGCTTGGTAGACTCACTGTGGCTCCACTACAGTTTCCACGCACCTGTCCTAGGGCAACTGGCGTGCCCACAACCACGCAGCTGCTGCTCAAACCCACAGCCTGCTTCCTTGTGTGGCACTGGGGAAGCAGCCTCAGGCTCATGTCCAATCAGTCTAGATGCCTGGACTGGGAGCCATGATCCTGGCGCCCATTAGTCAGCTGAATAGCACTTATGCTGTGGGAGCCCAATGCCCACCATGGGGCAGCTCCTGCATTGAGTGTCTGCCCCTGGGTGGTTAGTGCACATCATAGCTACTGGTCAACCAGTCGACCAGTCGCTTAGGCTTATATATATTTAGATTAATGTTTGTGCCGGCAGCACAATGAACACATGCTTCCCCAGCAGGAAGAGGAATGTTTTATCCATCGATCTTTCATCAAATAGAACACTTAATTAAGCCAGAACCTTCTGAAATACATGATTAGAAGATCTTCAGAAACAAAAAACTGTCCTGAAAGGGATGGTCAATTATAGTTTGATCTCATTTGTCCTAAATTCTGTTCATCATTCACCCATGAGTTATAGCTGATTCACCCTTGTGAGATATGCCGCATAACTGGTTCTCAACAATCTGTTGCCTTTACCAAGAAAGAACCATATATTGGAAATTACTGTTTCAAATGGTGGTCTCCTAATAATCAGAAGGTAAATGCATTAAGCATCTTTCTCATGGGCGAGTCTTATATCCCACCCAGTGAGCTAGCGGCTGGCCTCTGCATCTGCCATGCTTAGTGAGATGTAATGAAGAGCAGCATTTAAGCAGAACTCTGGGACGGGACATTGAAGTCCCCCCAAATGTTTTGGTTATACAGATCAATAGCAAATTCAGTGTGCCTTTTCCACAGGCATGTTGCTTCTTGTCTGGAAACTGTTACAGGTTCAAACAAGTGTTTTTCACATGCTACTAGTAAACCCAGTAACTGTGGTTTGAATATACCAGGGAGGCACTTATAATGTAAGCTTAGAAACAAATCTGTCACAAATCAGAATCAAGTAATGCTAGATGTATATATGTGAATGCAAATATCTGCCATATCTGCCTTAACATGGGAACAAAGTGTATTATTTATGACATCACTCTCCCCTGTATTAGCTTCTTTCCACATCTCTATATTTCCCCTGCCAGACTATAAACATCCTAAGGTTGGGCACTGGTTCTCTCCTATTGTGCAGTCATCATTCCTATAATAATGCCTGGCAGATAGGAATCCTTTGCTGATAAGTGAATGCGTTTTTTTATAAATGTCTGGCACCTAATAATCCCTTTACTTGTTCTTATAAATAACTGAATTAATGAAATATGAAAGAATGAGTAGTGAAATATTTTTAAAGTCACAAGTGTCATTAAGAAAGCCAAAAGAAATATGAAAACATGGTCAAAGTCACTAATCATCCGAAAGATGCAAATAAAAACAATAACGAGGTATCGTCTCACACTTGTCAGAATGACTATCATCAACAAATCAACAAACAAGTGCTGGAGAGGATGCAGAGAAAAAGGAACCCTCCTGCACTGCTGGTGGGAATGCAGACTGGTGCAGCCACTATGGAAGACAGTATGGAGTTTCCTCAAAAAATTAAAAATGGAACTTCCATTTGACCCTGTGATCCCACTTCTGGGAATATATCCCAAGAAACCAGAAACACCAATCAGAAAGGATATGTGCACTCCTATGTTCATAGTGGCACAATTTACCATAGTTAAGATTTGGAAACAGCCTAAGTTCCCATCAGCAGATGAATGTACTAGAAAACTGTGGTACATCTACACAATGGAATACTATGCTGCTGTAAAAAAAGAAGGAATTCTTACCATTTGCAGCAGCATGGATGGAACTGGAGAGCATTATGCTAAGTGAAATAAGCCAGTCAATGAAATAAAAATACCACATGATCTCACTTATTTATGGATGATAAAGACCATTATAAACTGATGAACATAAATAGATACAGAGGCAGAACAGCATTGAATTGTCAAACTATAGCAGGAAGGCTCGGGAGGGTTGGTGGGGAGTTAAGAGATCAACTGAAGGACTTGCATGCATGCATATGAGCATAATCAATAGACACAAGACACTGGGGGGTAGGGGAGGAGGGGGGAAGGTCAAGGGAAAAATGGAGACTTATCTAACACCATTTGTAATACTTTAAGCAATAAAACAAAATTTTAAAAGTCACAAGTGTGACTTTTAATGGCTAAAGAAAATAATATACTCTTTGTATTTACTTTAGAAATCAATTACACTGGAAATTCTTATTCTAATATTGCATTTGACACATTGGAAGTGAAACTTTTGCCAATATTTCTAAATTGCACACTCTATTAATTTCTTACAATAAAATGATCTTCCTGCTGGCAGAGAGTGACATTTATATACACTTTGTGTCAATTCCACCTTATTCTACCCGCACCTCCATAGTCACCTAATCTTTATTTTTTTTTTTAAGTAACTCTCACCATGGTTGAAAAGAAATTAAAGCAGGCACTTTTCACAGTTTGCAGTATATTTAACAAAATTCTTAAAAATGTCTATTACAATAATTTTAATAAGCATCATATTGTTTCTGTTACTGTTATTGATGAGGGAGGGGGGAAATTCATGCTATAGTTGTTATGTAGGAAACCTAAGTATCCTAATCTGATTCAATTCAAGGTCTGACTGTCCCAGAGAAGATTCCAACACTGGCCAAGTGGCTTGTAGGGAAATACGCATTTTGAGTTTTCTGATCAAAAAGTCATTACAGAAAGCTGGGCAGTGGTCTCATTTACCCACTTATCATTGCTTGACTTGTGCAGGAAGAATGAGCCATTCTTTCATTCTTTGTGGAGTAGACAAGAGTACCAGGTCTATTTACTACTGGGCACATAAGGACCTGCCCCCAAAACATTACCAGCTGTTCAGGTCACCTTGACATCTAACAACTTTCAGGTGTTTTACTTCCACTCGCAATCCTCCACAATGAAGAAGAGCAAAGAGATGTCTTCTTTTTTTAAAACTACTTTATTGAGATATGATTGGCATGCAAGAAAGCTGTGTATTCTTAATGTATACTACTTGAGAAGTTTGAAGATAAGTAAACACTTGTGAAGCCATCACCACCATCAAGGACATACACATAAGGGATGTTCTCTTAATTGGCATTAAACTTGAAGTACCTATTTATAAAGGAAATCACACAAAAATGATCTTGCAGTTATCAGTAATTTCAATAGCAGTTCTAATTGTTTATTTGTAAGCCCTTAATTTCACAACCTTCTAACGTTATTTGGTTTCTTTGCATGTATTTGTTACTAGAGGCCCGGTGCACAAAAATTTGTGCACTCACGGGGGTCCCTCAGCCAAGCGTGGCCTATGCTCTCTCACAATCTGGGACTCCTCGGGGGATGTCCACCTGCTGGCTTAGGCCTGCTCCCCAGAGGATTGGGCCTAAGATGACAGTCAGACATCCCTCTGGCAGCCAGGAGCCCTCAGGGGATGTCCACTTGCCAGCAGGAAGCAGGCCTAAGCTTCAGTCAGACATTCTTAGTGCTGCTGAGGAGGCGGGAGAGTCTCCCACCACCACCACTGTGCTGGCAGCTGGCAGTCTGGCTTGTGGCTGAGCAGAGCTCCCTCTGTGGTAGCACACTGATCACCAGGGAGCAGTTCCTGCATTGATCGTCTGCCCCCTGGTGGTCCGAGTGTGTCATAGTGACCAGTCATTCTGCTGTAGGGTCAATTTGCATATTACCCTTTTATTATATACGATAGTCATTAAGACATCAAATTGTATTTTTAATCATATTTAAATTCCTTAGTTATACTGATACCTCCTTGTGGACACTGTTGCAACTGATTTGCAGTGTAGTCCAGTACCTAATAAACTAATAAAGTGTTAAACATTTGGTATCTCCCCCAATAAATGTTTGCTGAATTAATGAATGAGAGCTTTCTGCACACTACTTTTGGATTATCTTCAGATCCCCATTCTTTGACTATCACTGTATATTCAAGTAATTTTGAAATTCAAAAATATTTATTGATATCTACTATGTCATAACATAGAGCTGTGCTTCTCAGGCCTGTTATATTCCCTTCATTGTCCTGAAAAAAATTCTGATCTAGATGAAGAGACAAGACAAAAACCTCATAAAAAATTAAATTACAAAGTGATGGAGTAAATGATTAAGAGTGAAATGAATACCATAAATTATATTAATATAGTGTGTTCTATGATTATGCCTACACTGGTCCATTCCAGATTTATACTAGGACAAGCCTGAGCTCACTGGGGGCAACTGCCAGAATTGGTGTGCTGGAAAGACTGCTTCCTGAGAGCATACAGTCTAAACAAAAAGAATCAGCAGACAAACCTGACCTGATAACTATGTCTTAGTCATCAGAGGGAGGCGTGATATGATGAGCTTCTTAAATGTGCCCCTAACATTTCCTTTCACCACTGACTCATATGAGAATTTTGGGGAGAAGGAGAGAACTGTGATATAGAAATGAAAATTAGTCTGTAAGATAGTCACATTCATGGGACATTACTCTCATATCTATAATATACTGGGCACAAAGTTTGTGTCCTTAAAAGAGGAGACCAAAACTTGATGAAGATATTGTCTTCACTTTGCCTCAGAAATATGTTCAATTTGGAAAACTGGAGGGTGCAGTAATTCACTGGGTAATATGATCTCCACACAGGGAGTGTCTGGAAGAATCCCAGTGTCATGCAAAGGCATCAGTACCAAGTGGAAGTAATAGTACCTAACTAGAATGTCAGTGTTATGGACAAAGAGGGAGAAAGAGGCAGAAGAGAGGAGCAGGGGCTAGACACATCTTTGAGACTCTGTTGACTCTGGTGATAACTGAAAATACCAGGAGCAGACTCAGCTGTGGGAATTAGCAAGTGACAGGTTCCATCCATAGTAAACATTTGGAAGAAAGTGAGGTAACTGAGCCATGGAGCAATCTGGGAAAGGCTTATGAAGCAGGAAGAACCGGATCAGGATCAATAAGAGATGAATTAGTAGAGGCAATGGTATTAAAAGATAAAACTGAGCATCCAAACTGTGTGGATCAGTGGTTGAGTGTCCACCTATGACCAGGATTTCATGGTTCTATTCCCAGTCAGGGCACATGCCCAGGTTGTGGGCTCAATCCCCAGAGTGAGGTGTGCAGAAGGCTGCCAGTCAGTGATTCTCTCTCATCATTGATGTTTTTCTCTCTCTCTCTCTTTCTCTCTCTCTCTCTTTCTCACTTCCTCTCTGAAATCAATAAAAATATTTTAAAGTCCTATATAATAAAACCCTAATATGCAAATCGACTGAAAAACCAGCAAAAAGACTGATTGCTATGATAAGCACTAACCACCCGGGGGCAGATGCTCAATGCAGAAGCTGCCCTGTGGTGTTCAGTGTGCCCCCACAGGGGGAGTGCTGCTCAGCCAGAAGCCTAGCTCATGGCTGGCGAGTGCAACGGTGGTGACAGGAGCCTCTCCCACCTCCGCTGCAGGCAGGTGGTAAGGAGCGAGTGCCCCAGACTTCGAGAAAGATATCTGACTGCCAGCTTAGGCCTGATCCCCGGGGGAATTGGGCCTAAACTGGCAGGAAGATATCCCCCGAGGGATCCCAGATTGCAAGAGGGCACAGGCCGGGCTGAGGAACCCTCACTCCATCCCCCAGTGCATGAATTCCATGCACTAGGCCTCTAGTAAATAAATAAAAGACAAGGCTGAGCAAAGACAATGAAGTCTCTGCAGTCTGTATGGGAGACCACAGCGGGTCTCTGCACCAGCACTGTGACTGACTGGAGCTCTGTGGACAGTAAGCGAAGGTGGTAAGCAACTGGATTAGAAATGGACAACAGGGCCAACATCAGAAAAGCCTATAACTTCATCACCTCCCATATCCCAAATCAGTAGGCTCTTGATATGAAGATTACAGAATTTCTCAGAGGATGACATTCCCTTGACCTATAGCCATATAGTAAACACTTAACATACTTTATCTTTAATGTTCAAAAGCCCTACTATCATTATGTTTATCTTTTATAAATCAAAATTGAGGCTCAGAGATTTAAGTTCCTGGCCCATCGGGTCACAGAGTTTGAGTCAGGATTTGAGGCCACATTTTCTGTAGGGGTGTACAGTTGTTTCATACACCACTACAATTTTTCTACTTTTGCTCTGTTCAACTCCTTGATCTCACTGCAATCAGGTTGCCTTGAATTTTCTCCACTCTGGCCTGATTTCTTGTAAAACAGAATGGTGACTCCATATTGCATAAAGATAGAAAGAAAAAGAAAAAAAAAAAACAGAACACAAAACACTAATGGTAGATCTCTCACTTTTAAAAATCAGTTCTTTTCATGATGTATATATTTTAAGATACTGGCCTTAAATTTGCAGGATTAGATTTTTTAATTATTTCATTGCATGGCCATGAATCTCCCAACATCAGATATAATTGAGTGGTTTGCCTTGGTATGTTAATGTTACAGAAGATAATGTGCCTGGTACTTGAACGAAAGACACATTCTTGTGACATCACTAACCTAGAGGCAGAGTTTGAGTTAAAAATGATAATAGGGAAGAAAGGAAATAGGTTTCATAGAGGAGCATGAAGCAGGCAAAATAAGTGCTAAAGACAGATGAGACTGAAAGTAAAGGAGGCCTCCAGGAGGGTGGAACAATTAGACTTCATTTGGCAAACTTAGGACACAGACTGTAGAGTGGACAAGTCCAGCATTCTGGACTTGAAAATAGACATGACTTGGGGCTTAGGGATGAAGATACCCACAATGACAAGAAATCAATAGTCTTTCTCTACCGCTGAATGAGGAGGAACTTCTATCTACTCCAAATACCTGTGAGGACCTAAATTAATTCGTTTCAGAAACCATGTTAAAGTTGATCTGAATACTCTTGGGTTTCATCAAGGGCATCCGCTACTGTTGTGGTGACCTATCCAGAGGAAAGATACCAGCAGGAACTGGGAGCTCTTGCTCCTGAGGTCGGTTGGGAGAAATCTGTGCCTCACCAGGCCCGGCACAGGCAACCCTGCTTTATGCAAAACGTTACTGACTTTGCAAGAATAGCCCACAAAGAAAGGGCATTCTAATGAAAATGTGTGCAAATTTGTCTTGGAGGGCTGAAATAATTGGTAGATAAATCCAATTTGAAGGGGTAAATGAAAGAAGTTTTTCAATTTACACAGTTCTTATACCATTGTGCATAATATGGATTTCTTATTTAAAATGGGGGACTTTTCCAAGTTACACATGAACTCAGGGAACAAATTAGAATGTGCTATCAAATATATCTTGATGTCAGTTTAACCCAAACATTAGTTATGCCTTTTCAAATTTCCAAAAGAAAAAAATATGCTCATAAGCTGGCCTCCGTTACTCTTTTCAATGGACACTCAGAATTGGGCCTCAGAATTGGAGGTACGATGGTGAAAGAAGAGAGAATGGTTGAAAATAAATTCGTCTCCAGGAAATATTATTTTGATACATATGGTTGGAACTAATTTTATATGCTTTGGCTACTAAATTCACAGTGTCACATGTATCCTAAAAATATATTCATATATACCATCCTCTGCAGTAAATATCAATTTTAACTCCATTTTCATTCTCAAATCTATTCATTTTTCTTCTTCTCTACTCCTGGGCTTTTGCCTGGCCCCTGCTCTGTCTGTTTGCCATTAGATGGGGCTCTGTATCTGGAGGAAAGTGGAATTTCTCTTTGTCCATTGCTCTCTAGGTAGGGGAATAAAGGCTGTGCCTTCAGATGCATTTCCTAAGGAAATTAGCTCTAACCCTGGTGTCTGGCTTAGAAGCATAAACATTGTCATGTCAGAAGAGCACAGGTTTCTTTCAGGATTACTCTCTAAGTAGTAATGCCAGGGACCACTCACTCAGGGCCAGGGACTTAATACTAAGGGAATCCTAAGGTTGGGGTTTATATTTCCTCCCCTCCCTTCACCTAAGAGGCTTGGTTACCAAAATACAAAGGGACAATTTTCCCTGAGTGAGGGATTCCAGAGAGTCCTTGTGGCTTCCCTCTTGAAGGTACATTTTAGTTCTGATCCATTTGTCTATACAAAAGAACCACTATGCTTGGCCTTTTCTATTGGCAGGATTAGGTGGTAATTAAGGCCATAAAACCATGCAAATGGAACCACGATGAGCCTCATTTATTGGGACTGCACTCAAGAGCAAAGTCACTCGTGAATAGGCAGTAAACATCCTTTTCCAAGGACCAAGGTGAAGGAACAAAGGTACATGTGGTCAGCACACATGATAGGCAAGCACTAATTGTATTGGGTGTTTGAAATAAGCTGGTTCCTCTTTTAAAATAAAAGTCCACCCATAATTATTTATTGGGCTCTTGACCTGTGAGAGACACCATCCTAAATTTGGGCGATGGTAGGGAACCAGAAAGATCAATCTGATGTTTAGGACTTTAAGAAGTTTAAATTTCATGGAGGAGACATGATAAATGATGTCAAATATACAAATTAAAGTGACTCAAAAAGAGGCTAAAGGTGTTCTTCAGCAGATAGGCCCTAGAAGCATCAGAAAAGCGGTGGAAGAGCGTTGGTATTTTCCAGAGCTGTATGGTGCAGGGCGGGAAGCGGGGTGCCCATCCCTTAGTGTGGCTCAGGAACAGTTTTCAACATCAGCTGCTCAGCCCTCTGGCAGTTGGTATGCTCGGAGGTTTTTTGTTGTTGGGCCTTTTGCTCAGGACTGTTGCCATAAAACCATTCAGAAAAACTGTCAGAACATTTCTTCGGAAAGCTGTCTATGTGCAACTTGCTGTTTGTTCATCAAGGTTTAAGGGCAGGAAGAGTTGGGGGAAAGGGGCAAGGGAACACAAAGGACCTGAGGAAACTGCCGAAGACTGTTTTTCTGTTGCAGAAAGTAGACAAATAAGTAACAGATCTTCAGGCTTTGTCCATGGAGTGAGGACAGGGGACTGGGGGAAACGCGGGGGAGAGTTGTCAGGAGACATCTCTAAGGAGAAGGCATCCAGCTGAAACCTGGCTGTTGAGAAGGAGCAAGCCTTCGAAACTTTCGGGAGATTTGCAATAGCAAACGCTCTGGAGCAGGAAGGAGCTTGGCTGGTTCGCACAGAAGGATGGAGCAGGGAGATATGGGAAGTAAAGGTGCAGATAGCAAGTTTGGAGGCCATGCTTTGCTTGCTGTTTGGTGACCTGGGGAGTGAAGGAGACAGGACAGTTCATATGTGACTGCCCTTGTTTTGAGCCGGCGTCAGCCTGCTGCCTGAACGGGGTTCAGAGCAGACTCTGATGGAGTTTTTGGACTGGCAGGTCTCACACCAAGGCGCTGAGGATGCACTGGGGTTCTTGTTAACACGCGGAGTCTAATTCAGAAGGCCTGAGACAGGGCCTGCGACCCCGCCTTCCAATGAACTCCTGGGGCACGCTGATGATGCCTGTAGGAGGCTTCAGGGTTTTTCTGCCTTGTCTCCAACTCCTCCAAGCACGCAGACATCGGAACTGGCCCAGCAGGTTTTATTTTCAGCCTCCCCTCTGTGTGCCACAGGGAGCCTATTCCTTGGTCTGTGTATTAGCCCACCTGAAACGACTCAGATCTCCCAGGGCTGGTTCCTGCTAAAACTCCTATTCTTGGAGTTTTAAAGTGGTAGAAACTATTTAAACTACCTTCCCTTCAGGTGTCTTTAATTTAATATTTTGAGGTTATTTTATCACATGCTACTTACAAATTCTATGTTGTCTTTGAGTAATAGTAATATGTGCTTAATGAAAAATGCCTGAGTTTTCACTTATTTTTTTTATAGAGCTCTTTTTCCCCCCATTGGGAACTCTTTAGACTGCAGAGTACAGACACCTCAAGTATCTGTCCTACTATAAACATGAGAAATTCTAAATTTTGCTAAATAATTAAAAACCAATTTTTAGCAGGAGAAAATCATGTGTAAAGCATGTATACGGAGCTAGTGATCTGACTAAAACATTGCCTCAGCAAACTAAGAACAACTGTGAAAAATTTTCTGTGATGTATCAATGTAGAGTCCTAAGTATTTTTAACTATTTCCTACAAAGACAGAGCCAGGGGAATGACTGGATGAAGAGGATATGCTGTTGAATTGTAAGAATATCACATGCATTTATAGACTGCCTAGTAACTGGGGATAGGGAAGAGTGTTCATGCTAATGACCCTACATTCATATTTTCATGCATTCTTAGGAAAGCATATTGTTTAAGAACAACAAGGATTTTCAGAATTAAAAAAAAATTTGAATTAATTGGGATGACATTGGTTTGCGAAAGCAAACAGGTTTGAAGTGTACAACTTAATAAAACATCGTCTGCACATTTCATTGTGTGCCCACCGCCCCAAGCAAAGTCTCTTTTGGTCCCCATTTCACCCCATCTTTGCCCAACAGGTTTAAGGTATTGATTCACATAATGTCTGCTCAGCTGTCTACTACACATGTGAACTTTGGCAAATTGGTTAGATCCTTCAGAACCTCAGACTCCTCACCTGTGGAAGAGCACCTCATGAGGTTCGTAACAATTAAATAGGATGCGCATGATGTCTGGGACACAGTACGCTTTCCATAGCTGTTAGGCATTACTATTGGGAGTATAATTGCTAATTATTATTTTCCCAATGAGAACAAATCCAAACTCAGGAAGAACTGGTTGGCAGAGCCTTCAAAACATATTTGTGATCTGAAGCTCACGTACCGGCTGCTAATTTGCTTGTTTATTTCATTTGATTTTCCTCAGCTGCACATAAGGGAGGTGGGTGGCAGAAGCTTAATTTATTTGTCCCCCTTTTTTTTTGGAAAGTGTGGATTTGGCTCTCACACTATTTTGAGGCCTGGCCTGGTGGTAGCATTGGGGATATGCACACTTCAGGGAGGTGGGAGGATTGTACTGCTCCCCCGGGGGCTCCAGCGTCTTTCCTTCTCCAAGCGCTCCTCACCGCGCTGCATAGCCAGTGATGCCCGCCAAAGGCCTCTCCTCCCACAGACCTGGGAACACAGGAGAAGCGCCATGACTCACGGGCTACAACTTTTTCAGCTGTTAGATACAAGCACCGATAGGCTCAGCTCCCATGTTTTCATCACCCCACAGGCTGACTAAAGGGGAAAGGGCTCCTGGGTTTTCAAATAAAGTGCTTTCTGATGCTCAGTGAGAACAACCAAGAGCTGCGTGGAGAGGACATTGTTCCCGTTTCCTTGCTGGAGTCAGGGGGAAGGATGACCTGGGGGACCCCGGGGTATGTTCACATCTTTCCAGGTATGGCATTTGAAGTACTTGCAAATCTTTCCTTACAACGATCAGAGGCCCGCTTTCCTGCATTTCTCTCACGGTACTTTGCATGTTTCTCTGGTAGCACTTCTCTCATTGTGTTATCTTTCGTTGTGGCGGTTGTTTTGGGCCTGTCTTCTGTGGACTGTGTGCTTGATTGAGGCCAAGTCTTCTGCCTTTTTAATCATTGGGTCTCCAGCCCTGAGCTCAGTGCCTGGCAGGTAGACAGTCATGTTTAAAAGGCAATTGTTGGCTACGTGGATAGATGGATTGGTGAGTGGGTGATGAATGGCTACACTGATACAATTAGAAAAAAGAAAACACTGAGCACAGTGGGCTGTAGTGCACGTGGAAACACTATTTAATTACCAGATGGATGTTTGAGAGGAGGAACTAGTCATTGAAAAGACAGTTCTGAAGCCCAGAAAACATCCTTTGCTGTCAAACGTAAGGTCATAATATTAAGTGTGAGAGCAGCTACTCTGTCCATAAACCTCTAAGGAGAGAATTTAGAATAAAGAAGAAAAGTGTCCTTAAAATGACAGACATGCCATTTCAAATTAACTTTAAAACTAGTTTTATTCATTTAAAAGTATGGTATAGTGAATCTGTAGGGACTTACACAGACTGAAAGCTTATGTTTTATTGAGAAAAAGGGATAGAAGTTCATCCCTGCACTCATTGAAAGAGTGTATTTTAAAGACCTACTTTGTGCTGCATGCAATGCACTGAGAGGTGAAGTGAGCCACATCTTAGTGCTCTGGGTCTTCACAGTTAAATCAAGAAGCAGACATGAACTAAGTAATTGTACTAGTAGGAAAATAGTGGTATGATCATGGCACTGCAAAAAAGACGAGAGAGAGAGACCTTGCTCAGAAAAATCTGGAAAGGAGCAACAGGTGACATCTGAACTGGAACTCGAAGGAAAGATGGGAAAAAGACATTGCACATGTAAAGAGACAGACAACCTGGAGAGAGCATGGTGCATTCTGGGGATTGCAAGTACATCTGTATAACCACTACATTGGGCTGTATGAGGGGAGTGAGAAGTGGCAATCAAAAAGACTAGTGGAGAAAATCACTCAGGATGTGTACACCAAAATAGGATTCAAAACGTATCCCGCCCTGGTCCGTGTGGATGTGAAGGCTTGTACAGGAGCGCCATCCTATGCACCAAAGGTGGCAGGTTTGATTCCTGGCTAGGGCGCATACCCAGGTTACTGTTTCAATCCCCAGTCAGGCCCATATGAGGGGCAACGTCCATGTTTCTCAAATCAATTCTCTCTCTCTCTCTCTCTCTCTCTCTCTCTCTCTCTCTCTCTCTCTCTCTCTCTCTCCATATCCTCAGGTGAGGATTAAAAAGCGGATCCCTCCATGTAGATTATATATAACTGAAGAATGTTGTAATCAGTGCTAATTGCTTTTCCAAATATTGACCTGTAATACCTAAAGATTATACTGTAGTTCTACTTTGCCAGGTGGGAAAATGTGTGTTCAGTAGTTATGTAGTCTTGACCTTAATTTGGTAAAGGTAATTGGTTTAAAACATAACAATGTGATTTCACTCTAAACCCTTGTGTCAATTCTACAAATCAGGAAAACACTATCATCTGGAAAAAAACTATCATCATAGTTTAATTTTAGGCATCATGGGAATCTTATTATTTTCAACATGGACTCCTTGATAAGGTCAGGAATAAAATCTAAGACCACTGGTTTCTTGACCTCAACTTTCTTAAGAGACCACTCCTGACAATGGAAGGTGGCTATGCTAGACAAACACTGCTCTAAAACTTTGTGTGACCAAGTGTCGTGCATGCCTTTAAGTATCTGTCTGGTTAGATTTTTTATGTCTTACTTCAGATTACTTTAAAGATTGATCTTTATATAATTTCACTTAAAATTTTATTTATCTTTAGTCAAATAAATGATTAACCAGATATCATCCACTTTAAAATTATCAGTGCATCAGAGCAATTACTCTTAAGAAATCAAGAGCCCATCTTTAAACTGCCTGGATCTGCTGGATATTTGTTTGAACTGCATTTTGAGAGTGCCCTGTGCAAAGCACTATGAGTCTGTGAGTTTGTGACTGGGCCTTGTGAGAATAGTGAGTTTGTATGGGGTGGTGATATGCACAAATGACACTAATGTTGGGGAATGCTCATGGTGGATGACATTAGTCTGAGTGCTTTTTATAGTACACATTTAGTCCTCATGTACAAAGTAGGTACCTTTTTAAATCACCATTTTATCATTGAGAAAACAGAGACTCATAGAGAGATCAGATTAATAAGTAACTTGTGATTCCCCTAACCAGCAGACTTATTCTGGAAGTTGTAATCTCTGTGTAGTAATGAGTAATGTGAGTAAATTTATTCTTTGGGTAACAATGTCCTCTTCCAAAGGTGTGCTGCATTTGAATGACAGCCTCCCTCCAGTGCCCACAGGAAATGCCCTGCCAGGGGTATTTCATCACATGGGGCCTTTGGGTGATCTTGGTGACTCATTTCACCCAAGACTAGGAAGCTTTAACAAGTTTGAACCTAGAAAGCTTCTTGAAATGATACATAAGTGGTGAAAATGTGGAAGAAAAAGCAGACTGAGTCTAAGTGTAATTAATCTGCATCTAGTTTAAAAACTAATATTAAACAATGATGGAGAATGTCTGTATGCTTCTCATCTTCAAACTCCATTGTGATCATCTTATATGCTGACCCATCTTTCTCTTTTAAATGTGACTCTAGGTTCAATCAGTTTATAAGGAAAAGGATTGTAGTGAACTTAGAGGCTAAAGTCTTTAAACTTGACCAAAGGGTGTTGTCAGCGACAGCTGCCACCTCAAGTCCTCTCAGAGAGGTGCTCATAAGACCAAGGCTTGGTTTGGGTCCAGATATGCCATTTCATTTACTTTTTTTTTTTTTTTGGCCTTTTTAAAATTTTTATTTTGAAATAATCTTAAACATGCAGAAAGGTTTAAAGAATTGTACAAAGAGTTCCTGAATCCTCTTACCCAGAATTAACTATTGTTAACATTTTGCCACATTTGCTTTGCAATTCTCTATGTCCTGCATATTTTTTCACAACAATTTGAAAGTAAGTTGCAAATGCATGTTTCTTTATCCTTTAGTAACTTCAGTGTGTTTTTCCTAAAAGAAGTATATTCTCTTACATAAATTTATTAAAGATCCAGTCATTGCATTTACTGTATTAGAACTCTAACAGAGTAGCTAAAGGGAGATGATTTTCAGACAATGTTTGGAAAGGTGGCATGGGAGAATCAGATTTATTGAGTGTCCTTTTATCCTCAGAAGAGGTATCTCAGTGAAGTAATCTATCAGCGTTCTCCAGAGAAACAAAGCCAATAAAATATATTATATATTATAGGCTATATACATGCATATAGGGTATTCATGTAATATATTTAATATACATATATAAAATATTAATATTTACATGGCAATGATGTGACCCTAATGGAAATGCCAGGACCTTTTTCAGACACTTTTGATATCACTGTGCCTGGTAAGAGGTTAGCATGTTTGGGAAAACAAATAAGATGGGATTGATAGTTGACTAGGAAGTTTTCAAATCCCTTCTCATTCATAACTATATCTATCTATATCTACGTCTATATCTAAAAAGAATGGGTCCAGGTAATTTAAAACTTTAGAGCAAACCAGGAGACTGGAAACTTTCCCAGTTGATACTACTGTAGTGTTGAGTCTAAAATCTGTAGGGCAGGCTAGTCAGCTTGGAATTTAGCAGGAGTTGATTCAACAGTTTTGAGGCACAACTTCTTATTTTCTAGGAAACTTCAATTTTTTCTCTTAAGGCATTTCAACTGCTTGGATGAGGCCCACTCACATTATGGAGGGCAATCTACTTAAAGTCAACTGACTGTAGATGTTAGTCACATCTACAAAATAGGTTTACAGAAACACCTAGATTCATGTTTAATTAAATAATTGTCCTGACAAAGTGAACTCAGAAAACTATCATAGTAAGACATCATCACCTATATTTTATACATGAGGAGTCCAAGACTAAGTACCACTGTTTTTACTTAGGACATTTACTGTGCATGGCTGAGCCCAAATATCCAGTGTGTCTCACTCTAAAAACCCGTGCTTCTCCCATGGCATCCCTATTGCCAAATTTCAGCATGAGAATATTTGGAAAGAGTGAGTTTCCAGTCACGGACGTTGTCCAAACAAAGGCTGAAGGACCAGCTACCAAGAATGTTCCACATACAAATGGCTAAAAGATATATGAAAAGATACTCAACTTCAGTAGCTATCAGGGAAATGCAAATCAAACACACAATGGGATATCATCTCACACCTGTTAGAATGGCTGTTATCAACAGGACAGGTAATAACAAGTGTTGGAGAGGTTATGGAGACAAAGGAACCCTCATCCACTGCTGGTGGGAATGTAACCTGGACAGCCACTATGAAAAATATTATGGAGATTCCTCAAAAATTTAAGAAAAGAGTTGCCATATGGCCTAGCAAACCCTCTTCTGGGTATCTACCCCAAAATTTTGAAATCATTTATTTGCAAATATATATACACTATATTCATTGCAGCATTATTCACAGTGGCCAAGAAATGGAAACAATAAAGTATCTTTTAATATATGATAGGATAAAGAATATGTGGTATATACACAATGGAATACTACTCAGCCATAGAAAAGAAGAAATGCTGCCATTTGCAACAACAGATATTGAGATATTGTGCTAAGTGAAATAAGTCATAAAAAGTCTAGAACCATATGATTTCACTCATATATGGGATATAAAATTGAAATCAACAAATGTACAAACAAGAAAAAAAAACAAAAACTCAGACACAGACAACTGTATGGTGGTTACCATGGGATAGGGGGCAGTAAAGGGTAAATGGGATCACATATATAGTGTTGGAAGATTTAATTTGGGGTATTGGGAACACAATGCAATATACAGATGTTGTATCAGAATTGTGCACTGGAAAACCACATAATTTTGTTACCCAGTGTTATCTCAATTAATTTAATGGGGAAAAAAAAACACTAAGACATGAAATCAAACTAAAAAAAATGTCCAGAAATGATTCAAGTCTTAATTAAAGCTTAAACTAGATGGTTTTTAAAATTCCATTGGTCTTTATGAATCTAGAGATTTTTATTTAATCCTTACCTGAGGATATGTTTATTGATATTAGAGAGAGAGGAAAGGGGGCAGAGTAAACATTGACGTGAGAGAGAAACATCTATTGGGTGCCTTCTATCGGTGCCCCAACCAGGTATC
The DNA here is from genome assembly GCA_004026665.1 of Murina feae. NCBI lineage: Eukaryota > Metazoa > Chordata > Mammalia > Chiroptera > Vespertilionidae > Murina > Murina feae. The sequence goes on from PVJC01020067.1 coordinate 25,725, forward strand.
AAACAAGTAACCCAGTCTTGTGTCTTGACCAAGAATTGAATCCACAATTTTTTGGTGTATGGGATGATGCTCCAACCAACTGAGCCACCAAGCAAGGGCCTCTAGTACATTTTTTAATGTTTTGGGGTTTCTCTTATTGGAATATAACACTTTTATGCACAGATACATTTATGCTAAATAAGTACATCTAATCAGAATAGATAATGTGTACTACTCACTTTTTTTTTTTTCTTAGAGCCTACATTATTTATAGTTTTCAAAACATCATTTCAAACTACTGTTACTATTTGGCAGATCTTTAAGATGTTAACAAAGAAAATTATAGAAAATCTGTGCTGCTCAAAAGCAATTATAAATGACTTCTATGTAAATGTAGGGCTGGTGGGAATGTATGAGCCATTTGTATCATACTTTTATTCCAAAGATAATTTGATGGCTCAATTTTTCTCTTTATTTCATAGACAGTAGAAATGTTATCAGAGCCCATGGTTTGCCTTGACAGTTATCTTCAATATCAGAAAAAGTTTCATCCTTTGTAGGGTATTTTAAATAATAAATACTAATTGTAGAAGTAATTTAGTAAGCGTAATTAGGTATCAAGTACTTTGCTAAGTGATTTATAAGCATTATCTTAGTTATTCTTCATAGCAACTCAAATAGGTAAGTGTTTTCGTTGCTGGCATTTTAAGAAAAAAGGAGAAAAGGCAGGTACAGGAATATTAAATAAATCTAAAGGGAAGATCTTAAATGTGCAAGTGGATATTTTGTTTTCTAATTGTTGCTTGATATTTTAACAGATTATATGTTTTATATAAAATTTAAATTGTCCTTTAAAAAACCTAAGCATTCATATTTATTTTTTAAGGATTTTAATGGGTTTTTTAAAATTTATTTTAGAGAAGGAGAAAAGGGGGGGGGGGAGAGAGAGAGAGAGAGAGAGAGAGAGAGAGACTGATATGAGAGAAATACTTCCATCAGGTGCCTCCGATACACGCCCTGACTGGGGATGGAACCTACAACCTAGGTATCTGCCCTGACCGTGAATCAAACCCACGACCTTCCAGTGCATGAGATGCCACTCGAACCAACTGGCTGCACTGGCCAGGCCGAGCATTCGTAGTTCAGTAGTGATAGAGAAAAATGATTAAGTGCCTTGCTCATAATCACCAGCAAGATGGTTGCCAAATTAGAAAATTAATCTTGAACTTTTAACATCCTGTCCAAAGTTTGCCAATTAAACTATATCTTCTAATAATAAAGCACACTGTTATGACAGCTTAACATATGAAATTTTCTCTCGCTCAGCAAATTTTAACTTTTTATTTAGCAGTCTATAATTACCATCCCTGGGCAACTGCAGGGTTCTTTGTTTGAATAACATGTCATCCAACATTAAGGCAGGTTATTTTTTCTCTGTGGGTGTTTCTCACCAAGTAAGGAATAAAAGGTGACTATTTAGTCTAAAATAAGTTTAAAAATTGAAAACTAAAGGATTATTTCTAGGAACATGGAAAGAACTATGTGTCCAGTTTTGTTTTGTTTTGTTTTATTCAGACTTGACTATAGTGAGATTTTGTGGATACAAATCTCCTATGTAGCAGAGAAAATCCAAGAATAGAGGTCATCATTCAAATATTGTAAATAACACGAGCTTTCTTAGTAACTTGATGTCACCGTGCCTGGTGGGATTCAAACATGGCTGGGGGAAAAGTAAAATGAAGATTACCTTCGTTTGGATTTCAAAATCCCTTCTGATCCAGATCGTTTTAATTCTTAGTCTTCATTTTTAGGTAATAGAGAGCCCCGCTCCCCACACTTATTACTCTTGCCATTGTAAACAAGTATAATTCCCATTGTTTAATTTACTCTATCATATAGGGACTAGAGGCCCGGTGCACAGATCCGTGTACATTGAAAGGAAATTAGAAGAGATATTTTAGAGGCTGGGAAGGACCACAGAAGATTGGTCGGCTCAGGAGGGACCACAGGAGGGCTCCAGGGTGTGTCCGGCCTGTCTTGCCCAGTCCTCATCTGCCGGACCCCAGCAGCAAGCTAAACTACTGGTTGCAGTGTCTGCCCCCTGGTGGTCAGTGCATGTCGTAACGACTGGTCAAACAGTCAAATGAACAGTGGGACACTTAACATGTTCGGCTTTTATTATGTAGGATTGGACTGTATAATATTGCTACCGTTTTTACAGAGTAATCTAATCTTGTACAGTTCTGGAGGGTCACATAATGGAGCATTTAAGGGGTGCCAATGATAAAGCAGTTGGGTCTAGTGTATCTTATTGTATGTTTGCGTGTATGCTATTCCTACTGTGCATTATGTTTTTAAACAACTAGATCTAGGATTTCAGATGGCGATGGAGAATTTTTGATGGTGCCACAAGGGATGGTACTCAGTTCTGCTCAGACAGTATTCAATGTGCAAGTTACCATCATACTGCTGAACACCTAGTTGGTATATAAAACCCTAACCATCAACTGCATTGCAGAATGTGAAACTAAAGATGAACCTCAAGTGAAGCATCAGTTATTTTCAAAGGAGCAAATAAATAAATTGATTGATTAATTAATCCATCCACCGTACCAGAGCATGTAGGTATAGATCTGGCTAGAGAGAAAGAACTGCCTGGGGCAGTTTCTTTGAATATATGTTTCTTCCACCAAGATCTAAGGTGGTGTGCCTCCGTGAGCCCCACAGCCTGACATGAGGGAGCATAACTGCCAGGGACAGCAAGGCATTTCTGCCTCTAAAGGGTGTCTCACAAGATGGAATATTCATGCTCACCTGTGAGAAGACACTATTCTTACAATGGATCTGAATGTCTTAGACAGAGAGGCTAAGAAATCTCTGAAATTAGTGTTGAAAGTTCTAGTTCAGGCCCTGGCTGGTATCGCTCAGTTGGTGGAGCATCATCCTGTGCACTGAAAGGTCCCTGGTTCGATACTCCATCAGAGCACATACCCAGGTTGTGGGTTTAATACCAGGTCAGGGTGCATAAGGGATTCTCTCTCACATTGAGTCTCTCTCTGTCTCCCTCTCTCTTCCTCTAACTCTAAAAATCAATAAAAACATATTTAAAAAATTAAAAGTTATAAGTCATGGTAAAGGGGGGGTGTCAAATATATAGTGATAGAAGGACACTAGATTTTGGGTAGCAAGCACATAATAAAATATATAGACAATGTATTATGGAATTGTATGCTTGAAACTGAAATAATTTTATTAACCAATGTCACCCTATAAATGTAATTTAAAAATGAACATACTGATAAAGGATCCAATCATTTTTTAAAATTTTCAACAACAACAACAAAATTCAAATTCAGTCACATTCTGGTGCAGATCAGAACAGGGTCTGGAGCAATGTAGGACAGGGAAAACTTTAGCACATAATACACAGTTTTCTAAAACAGATGAAACAGAGCCAGTGTCCATAGGCAATTCAGCCTGTGTTTCCTCGGTTCCTAAGTTAAACAATCTAAACTAATAAAAGCAAAATAGTAAAATTAACAGTTTCTTCGGGACACCCAACAGCCAATCAGAGCAACTTATGCAAATTAGCCCAGCCAACATGGTGGCCGCCACTCACGGAGTAAACGGCAGCATCTGTTGCAGCAGGAGCGAAAGTGAAACTGCCTGCTCGAAGCTCGCTTAGCCTTGACTGAAAGCAAAACACACATTTGCAACATAATAACAATCATAGAATCCTCAGAGCTGAAGCTGGGCCTGAGTCTAAGAGTAACAACATTGTTTCATTATAGAAGCCCTGAG
>PVJC01020068.1:0-29551 GCA_004026665.1 Murina feae
ACGGGTTTCTAAAAGTTTAATCATTCCTATTTTTAAAAATGTGCATTCTAGCCCTGACCGGTTTGGCTCAGTGGATAGAGCGTCGGCCTGCGGACTGAAGGGTCCCGGGTTCGATTCCGGTCAAGGGCATGTACCTTGGTTGTGGGCATATCCCCAGTGGGAGGTGTGCAGGAGGCGGCTGATCGATGTTTCTCTCTCATCGGTGTTTCTAACTCTCTATCCCTCTCCCTTCCTCTCTGTAAAAAATCAATAAAATATATAAAAAAAAAATGTGCATTCTGGAGAAAACAAACAACAGGGAGATGATTTTGCTGCCCCCCCCTCCCCCTGTCTTATAGGCAGAGTTAGACAAGCTGTTACTGGGTAGGAAGACTCTGCAGCTGTTTCCCACAAGCTCTGGGCCATGAATGTGTGGTTGAGAAGGCATGCTCTTCATTGTTTTTCTGATGTCATAATGGACTCAATTCGTGAGGTGAACCTCAGGTTTCTTTTAGAATCTTCGCAAATGGAATGGAAATATCATTTGGTTACCTAGGTGATTGAAAATATAAAGCTCTTGCCCTAGCTGGTTTGGCTCAATGAAGAGAGTGGCGGCCTGTGGACTGAAGGGTCACGGGCTCTGTTCCAGTCAAGGGCACATGCCTGGGTTGCAGGCTCAAACCCCAGTAGGGACTGTGCAGGAGGCAGCTGATCAATGATTCTCTCTCATCATTGATGTTTCTATCTCTCCCTCTCCTTTCCTCTCTGAAATCAGTAAAAAAAATATTTTTAAAAAACAAAAAAACAAAACTCTTTAAGGCTCCAAAAGGCTTTTACAAATCAGTAAACGTTAGTAACGTGCTCTGGAATTTATTTTGAAATACGTGCATAGTATTGATTTATGTGAAGTGCCATTATATGATTAAAAGCCTGTCATTTTCTCACTATTTAGGTTTAGGTTCTTAAGTGCATCTCTGAAATTTTAAGTCAACCTTTTATTTTAAATATTTTTTAAAAAATATATTTTATTGATTTTTTTACAGAGAGGAAGGGAGAGGGATAGAGAGTTAGAAACATCGATGAGAGAAACTTGATCAGCTGCCTCCTGCACACCTCACACTGGGGATGTGCCCGCAACCAAGGTACATGCCCTTGACCGGAATCGAACCTGGGACCTTTCAGTCCGCAGGCCGACGCTCTATCCACTGAGTCAAACCGGTCAGGGCTAAGTCAACCCTTTTTTTCCCAACACCATTTATCCCCTCTAGACCCTTTACTACCAAGTCAACATTTTTTTAAAAGTCTCATCCCTATATACATAAAATATGCATGTGCTGCTTAAAAAAATACTTAAAGTCTTTCTTTGTCTTATTGAGGGTATATTAATTATAAATACAATAAAATCTTTTTGTGGTGCCCTCCATCCATGACTCCTTTCTGAACTTCAATATCAAGTGTTTACTTAGTGATACCAGCAGTACAGCCCAGGAATAGCAGTTTGCAAAGGAGAAGCAAGTAAAAACAGGGTAACGCGAAGAGAGAATCATTAAGCTTCAGAAGGTTAACTGACTCTATTTTAAATCATTAACTAAAATCTAGATGTACTTTATGAACTGACTTTACTTAACTCAATTTCCATTTTTTTCCCTCGAAAGCCCCTTTAACCCTCAGTTTTTTCTCTAGTGGTATTGGTTCTCCTGTAGTTTCGGTATTCTTTTTCTTTCTTTCTTTTTAATATATTTTATTGATTTTTCACAGAGAGGAAGGGAGAGAGGCAGAGAGCTAGAAACATCGATGAGAGAGAAACACCAACCAGCTGCCTTCTGCACACTCCCCACCAGGGATGTGCCTGCAACCAAGGTACATGCCCTTGACCAGAATCGAACCTGGGACCCTTCAGTCCGCAGGCCGATGCTCTATCCACCGAGCCAAACCTGCCAGGGCAGTTCCGGTATTCTTTAGAAAGATCTAGCCACTCTTACCTGTTCACATTTTTAAAAAATATGTTTTTACTGATTTTAGAGGAAGAGAGAGAAACATCTGATGGACCTCCTCCTGCAGGCCCCCTACTGGGGATCGAGCCCAAAACCCAGGCATGTGCCCTGACTGGAAATCATTCCAGTGATCTCTCAGTACCCAGGACTGTGATCATTGAGCCACACTGGCCAGAGCTTCCCAAGTTTTGGAACTCACTATTCATGATGTTCACCTGAATGATGCAAAAGGTCTACATTTTCAAAAATGGTCTTATGCATGTTTTAGGAATTCTCAGGGAAAGTTGTCTCAAAAACCCCTCTGATTTAAATAAAGGCCTTGAACCTCATGTCTGTTGCCTGAGATGAGCTTCAGAATGTTCAAATGAGGGTTTGGTTTTTAGGGTCTGCTGAATTTGAGACTGGTGTGACTCTTCAGCAGTCTTAGTTAAGAGGACTAGTTAAGTCCCAGTTAAAGTCAAGCTAAGAGCTTCTTCAAGGTGCATGAATATCATTATTAATAAACTAGAGGCCCAATGCATGAAAATTGTGCAAGGGGCATGGTCCTTGCAGCTGCGGTGGCTTGCTTCAGTCCTTGCAGCCGAGGCAGCTTGCCTTGGCCCTTGCAGCCCGGCTTCATCTGGAAGGTCATCCGGAAGGTCATTAGGCTGTCTGGTCTAATTAACATATTACCCTTTTATTATTATAGATTAGAGGCCCAGTGCACAAAATTCATGCATAAGGGTGAAGGGGGGTCCAGCCTGCACCCTCACAATCCGGGACCTTTCAAGGGATATCTGACTGCTGGTTTAGCCCCGGTCCTACGCAGGATCTGCCTGCCTGGCTCATGACCCTTAACCACTCATCTGCCTGCCTGATTGCCCCTAACTGCTCGCCTGCCTGCCTCATCACCTGTAACCATTCACCTGCCTGCCTAATCATCCCTAACACCTCTGCCAGCCTGCCTGATGCCCCTAACTGTTCACCTGCCTGCCTGATTGCTCCTAACCACTCTGCCTTGGCCCCCACTGCTACAGCTTCATCCAGAAGGACGTCCAAAATGATGTCTGGAATGTCTTTCAGCTGTCTGGTCTAATTAGCATATTATGCTTTTATTATTATAGATAACTGTAACTGCCAAAATTGAGTTAGAGCCCTAGCTGGTTTGGCTTGGTGGGTAGAGCGTCAGCCTGTGGACTGAAGGGTCTCAGGTTCGATTCCAGTCAAGGGCACATGCCCAGGTTGTGGGCTTGATCCCCAGTAGGGGACATGCAGGAGGACATGCAGGAGGATTCTCTGTCATCATTGATGTTTCTATCTCTCTTTCCCTTCTCCCTTCCTCTCTGAAATCAATAAAAATAAATTTAAAACAAAACAAAACAGCTCCTCCCATTAAAAAAAAATTAAGTTAGAAACACCAGTGTAGAAATCCTGTGCCTCTGTCCTTAAGAGGAATGAGAATAAGAGAGCTTATTCTCCCTCTCTTGATAGCTTGCTACATTCCATTAAGTATTCCCTCCTGAGGATGCTCTATGATTAGGAATTCCATATTCGGAATGATATTGAATTCCTTTTGCATTGGGAGCTGGTCCTATTGTGTTTTTCAGCATATTTTGTAAACTAAGCTGTTCTTAACTAAGCTACTCAACATTTAGCACATTCCTTGTCTCTTGTTCTAGTTTCTTAGGTATTGCTAAGTATGAAACCCTTTGGATTTTTCATTAGCATAATGCTTTGAACTGGAAACAATATCTAAATTCAGATCCCAGTTTGGGCGTGACCTTGAGCTAGTCTTTTACTTTCTCTTGGTCGTCAATCTCTAAATGTCTGGCTTTAATATAACTAACGGCTAGATGAGGGCTTGGTTTGATGTATGCTATACCCAACTCTAGAGTTTTGTTTGTCACCACCAGCCTGGAAACTACGAATACTTCACCTACGACCTTCCCATTTATAATAATTGCACTTTCATTTGTGTAGCCATTTACAGTGTACAAAGAGTTTGTAGGAATAACTACATTCCATCTTCATACAGTTGTAAAATTAGGTCTATAGCTGGCAAATGACCCAAACGTTCTGGCCCGCCATCCCTTTGAGTAGACTTCCTGTTTCTGATTTGAAAAACAATGCTTTCATATCAGTGGGTGGGGCAACTGTTCTTTTCTTGTATTTGGACTGAAATGGAAGACTCGCTTTGACTTATTCACACTGACATATGGGTAGAAGATAAGGCACCAAATCCACAGCACACGGATTATAGTTGCTAGTTCACTATTCTCAAAGGAATATCCATTACTCGTAGCATGATTTATAAAACTGCTTTATCAGTGTAATTAAGCTATGGAATCTCAAATGACATTCTTTGTTCCCTAGCTGACAAAGTTAGCAGAGGAGATTTACTCAGATTTGCAAAATTGAGGACAGAAGACATTAAAGGCTGTTATAAATGTTCTTCCTTTACTTCTACCCTGCTTATAATAGAAAAAAGAAAAATAATCTGTTCTTTTAACTTGAGTTAGGATCAATTGATTTTCCCAATTTGTAAAATAGAAATGTGATCTTAAAATGAAAATTTATGGCATTTTACTGGAATATTCTTTTATAATATTTTTTATTGTTCAAACGACGTGATTTAAAGCTTCTAACTGAAGAGCATAAATAAATAGATATTTCTGAATTGCATCTTCCAAAGTTTATTTGAGGAGGAAACTCAGGATTCTCTCTCAGATTTGGATTGGTGTACAATTTAGAAGAGCTGCCTGATTGTAGTTTACTTGCTCTAAATAAGAGAAGCAGTAAAGTTACACCTGCAGCTATGAAAAATGTGCTAGATGAGTACAATTTTATGTTGGTGGGTCTGCAGAAGACAAATTTTGCAACAAAGTAAAGGCATCTAAAAATGAAGCTGCTCTTATTCAGACATTTCCAGTATTTCTTTTTTAAAATTTTTTATTGATTTTTTACAGAGAGGAAGGGAGAGAGATAAAGAGTTAGAAACATCAATGAGAGAGAAATATCGACCAGGTGCCTCCTGCACTCTTCCTACTGGGGATGTGCCCGCAACCAAGGTACATGCCCTTGACCGGAATCGAACCTGAGACCCTTCAGTCCGCAGGCCGACGCTCTATCCACTGAGCCAAACAGGTCAGGGCCCAGTATTTCTTTTTTAAGCACACAAGTCTGATTACCTTTGTATACCTCTTGGGAGCTGCAGTTTTGCTGAAAAGAGAGCCAGAACAGTCAGAACACTCACACAAAATAGTGAGTGTTTTATTTTATTATTTTGAAAAAGGTATTTTGATTGATTTCAGAGAGGAAGAGAGAAGGACAGAGAGAGAGATGGAAACATCAATGATGAGAGAGAATCATTGATGGGCTGCCTCTTGCATGCCCCCTACTGGGGGTCGAGCCCGCAACCCCAGGCACGTGCCCTTGACCAGAATCGAAGCCAAGACCCTTCAGTTCACAGACTGGCGCTCTCTTTACTGAGCCAAACTAGCTAGGGTGATAGTGAGTTTTTAAAGTTCGCATCCTGTACAGTAGTAATAACATGACCTAAAAATAATCTGAAAGTCTTTCTTATGACATAGTGGATGAATCATTAGCTTATTTCTGAATTGATGATTTTCTGTGGGAATGTTTCAGAATTTGCCATTTCACAAAGTCTTGATCCCTTGCATAACTCCAGGGAAGTCCTTGGGCCCCTTCATCAATTGAAGCTTACGTAAGTGGGGCATATGTTACACATGTGTGTATGTGTATGTATGCACACACACATATGTACACATGTAATTTTAATGAAGCATTTATTTCGGTGGGAAAGTTTTTTGTTTTATATTCTGCATTTTAGTTTATTTAAAGAGGCTATCAGCCTGGCCCACGTGGCTTTAGTGGTTGAGCATTTACCTATGAACCAGGAGGTCATGGTTCGATTCCTGCTCACGGGACCTTCCCGGATTTGGGGCTTGATCCCCAGTGTGGGGCATGCAGGAGGCAGCCAATCAATGATTCTCTCTCATCATTGATGTAGCACTCTATCCTTCTCCCTTCCTCTCTTAAATCAGTAAAAATATATTTAAAAAGAAAAGGCTGTCAGTTTTAGAGTGAGCTTCTTGACAAGTCTTTTTGTTTTTTAAATGATTTTTATTTATTTATTTTTAATATATTTTATTGATTTTTTACAGAGAGGAAGGGAGAGGGATAGAGAGCCAGAAACATCGATGAGAGAGGAACATGAACCAGCTGCCTCCTGCACACCTCCCACTTGGGATGTGCCCGCAACCAAGGCACATGCCCCTGACCGGAATCGACCCTGGGACCTCTCAGTCCGCAGGCCGACGCTCTATCCACTGAGCCAAACCGACCAGGGCGGTCTTTTTGTTTCTTAACATACAATACGTCACAGACTTTTAAGTGGTTCTACTGTGAAACTGACTAGGATGTACTCACACCACAGTGAACTCACTGCACAAGTTCAGCAAGACTCGATCTAGTCTGTACTTGGTTCTGTGAAATGAACCCAATGATCATGCATTTGGATGTCATGGCAATGTCAATGTCAAGTTGCTATAGAAGTTGCTTAACGCACTCTCAGTTTCTGTCCTTGTCAAGGACCGTAATTTGAATAGCACTGTTCTAGAGCACTTAATTTTTGAGAGTGTAAATGTCAATTCAAATCAAGTGACCTTGGTAGGGAGAGGATAATTAATTGACACCAAACAGGAACACCTAAAAAATGTTATTTATGGAACTTTATATTTTGCCAAGGGAGACAAGCCCAGGCAAAGGAGGGATCTATCTTCTTTCTCATTTCGCAACCCTTCGTAGCCATTATTTTGGAGGTCAAGGTAATAGAATCTCACTCCATTTTAAGAAAGGGCCTGGTGTGAAGTGAATGCCTTTCCCACCCATATAATTCAATATAATGTACAGAATGTCATATTTTTCAAATACAAGTTTCTTTTTATCCAGAATATAAAATCTGGTACGTATACCCTTTACATTATGTGTTGAATTCAATGGGAAACATTGATTTTACTGTGGCTTTACTATTGTCACCGTATGCGTTTAGGTTGAACAGTAATGTGACGTAGCAACAAAATAGTTTATTGACTTTGAGACTGGCAAGATGTGAACTTGGATTCTGGCTCTGCTACCAGTTCTCTGTGGCCAAAGACAAAGGCACTAACAATTTTGAACCCCAATTTACTGATTTGTTCTGTACTTATGATACTGCTTTCCTTGGGAAGCATTGTGGAGATTAGAGATAATACATGTAAAATGGCAAAATCTCTGACATAGTAACTGCTCGAGAAATCATAATTGCTATTAATGATGATTACGATGGTGCACTATCTATTATTATTAGTGATATTATCCTTATCCAAAACCTATTGGGTTTGTAATTTCAGATACCAAGAGTTAAGATAGTGAGGGAAACCCAATGTAGGTCTTCAAGTCTGACACTCAAGGGGCCACTTAATTTTTCTAAAGTAGTTTAACTCTTAACCAAAGTACCAAGGTTCACGCCTGATTGGCATGGCTCAGTGTTTGAGTGTCGACCTAGGAACCAGGAGATCATGGTTTGATTCCGAGTCCGGGCATGTTCCTGGGTTGCAGGCTTAATCTCCAGTGTGGGGCATGTAGGAGGCAGCCGATCAATGCTTCTCACTCATCATTTATGTTCCTATCTCTTTCTCTCTCCCTTCCTCTCTGAAATTAATAAAAAATATATTTTTAAAGACCAAAGTACCAAGGTTCACTTGATCACAATTTATGCTAACTTTAGGAAATGATACACTTACCTTAATTTGAAAAGCAAAGTAAAATAACAAATTTCGTACTGTGTTCTTTACCTTTTTCTAATTCTAAAGTAATATACCCTTTGTAATAGAAAATAATATACACTGTAACCTTTAACCATAAATACAGATGACTTGACTAATAAACATACGTGTAATTTTTATTTATCCTCCTGTCTATGTCTTTGAGACCTTAAAAGCTTAAATAAAGTACAAAATCAAATATATGTGTCATAAAACAAGCTGGTAGAGTAGCATGCCCAATAATTCAGAAGTAAAAAGAAAGGAAAAAGTCTATAAAACAATGTGACATGCACAGAAAAATGCCTGACACTTAGTAAACACCTAACAAATGGTAGTAGCGCTATAGGAGGCAAGAGAATGGCCACAAGGGTGGTAAGGAGGGATGAGACCATAACAATTTTTATGTGGCACGCTGAGGGATTTGATGCTAAGATATTTTACTTGGGTAATATATCAATCAGGTCCAGTCAGAAAACAGAAACCACTTTAGATATTTTAAAAAGAGGGAATTTGCCCAGCTGGCATGGCTCAGTGGTTTATCATTGACCTATGAACCAGAGGGTGATGGTTTGAGATTCCTGGTCAGGGCACATGCCTGAGTTGTGGGCTCAATTCCCTGTGTGGGGTATGCAGGAGGCAGCCAATCAATGATTCTCTCTCATCATTGATGTTTCTATCTCTCTCTCCCTGTCCCTTCCCATAAATCAAAAAAAAAACAAAAAACATACACACACACACACACACACATACACACTAGTGGCCCAATGCATGAAATTCGTGCATGGGGGGCGTTCCCTCAGCACAGCCTGAACCCTCTCCAATCGGGGACCCCGTGGGGGATGTCCGACTGCTGGTTTAGGCCCAATCCCCGTGGGACATCCCTCTCGCAATCTGGGACTGCTGGCTCCTAACTGCTCACCTGCCTGCCTGCCTGCCTGATTGCCCCTAACTGCCTCTACTTGCCTGCCTGATCGCCACTAACTGCTCTCCCCTGCCAGCCTGATCTTGCTGCTGACTGCCCTCCTCTGCTGGCCAAATTGGTTCTGATTGGTTGGTTTCTATGCCAGTCAATATCAAAAACTCTGCCTCCTAGGCAGCCATTAGCTCCTTACACTTCACCCAGATTTGGTTCTGATTGGTTGGTTTCTATGCCAGTCAGCGTCTCTGGGCCTATCAAAGGGGCCTGATCAGAAAGGCAGGAATGATCAGCAGCCCTGGTGGAGGCCTGGAGAGAAATGGAAGTGTGGCTGCTGGCCAGACTTGAAGAGAAAGAGGGAGGCAAGTGCTGACCGAAACCTGCCATAGAGGCAATGGATCAGTCCCTGCTTCTCTCTCCAGGCCTCTCTCTGGCCCTGATTCACAGCCCCCTCAGCAGTCAGTGCTGGGGCACTGTGCCACGGCAACCCAACACTCACTGCAGGACTGACTTCTGGTTGGTTGGGCCTCTGTTGTTTTTACTGATCATTACAACCCAGGGTTTTTATGTATTAGGTTACACACGTGCATGCACACACACACACTCACTCACTCTAGAGGTCCAGTGCACAAATTCTTGCATGGGTGGGGTCTAGCTGGCCTGTCCCCATTGGGCTGATCAGGCCAGGCCAGCTGCGGGGAGGAGTCATGGGTGGTTGGCCAGCCCCACCCCTAGTGGTGGTGGAGAGGTCACGGGTAGTTGCTGGGCTGGCCCTGCCCCCTGGTCAAACTCCTGGTTGAACTCCCAGTTGAACTCCTGGTCGAGGGGACAATTTGCATATTAGCTTTTTATGATATAGGATTTTAAAAAGAGAGAATTTAATGCCAAAAATTGATTACCCAATGATGGAGGGGTTAAGAAGCCAAACAGAGAAAAAGGAGCCTTCTATATACCCAAGATTGGAGGGACCATAGCAAGAGGGATATCATCAGTGCACCAAAAGCCAGGACCATCAGGTGGAATTAGAACCAGTGGCCAGTTACGAGCACTGGAGGAGGGGCTGATGGGTGAGACCTAGAGCTAGAAAGGAGCCACAGTTACTGGCAGAGCTTTCGCTGAAGGCAGAGAGGAAATGGGAGAAACAGCCTCACCTCTCTTTTCCTCTCCTGCCCTTTAATCTTCTGACAGTGACTCCCATTGGCCAAACTTACCTGGAAGTCAGTTGGTAAGGGAGCATAAAAATGCCATTCTCTGTACTGAAGAACAGAGGAGCGGGGAAAGGTCAGAGAATGAATCTTAGAACCAACAAGCAAATAGCTGAAATACAGGCGACCTCCTGGCAGGTGAGGCAGCCAAACATCTATGCCATTATGCAGGGATGAGAAACACAAAGCCTTAATAAAAGCTGTCCGAGGTGACTTAGAGATGGCACTAGAAGGGCACATTGGGCTGAAAGGAAACCAGCGTAAAAATAAAGAAGAGGAGGTAGCAATACGTTATTTGCGTAGGATTTCAAACACTGAAGATAAGTTTCCATTCATTTGATTATAGTACCTGCATTGTTGATAGTTGTTTGTTCTCAAGTCTCTCAAGTTTTTGCTTTAAGTTGCTTTGAGTGTTGTCCTGTACACCAAAATGTTGAGGGTTCAATTTCCGGTCAGGGCATATACCCAGGTTTTAGGTTCGATCTCTGGCCAGGACTTGTATGGGAGGCAACCAATTGATGTGTGTGTGGGTGTCTTCTGTCTCCCTCCCTCCTTCCCTTTCTCTCCTTAAAATCAATAAATATACCCTCAGGTGAGGATAAAAAAACACCTGTCTTCTTCATGTTGTCAGCAGTGCCTGGCACATGGTAACCTCTGAATAAATAAATTGGTCATTGAATGAAACACAGTGGAGCAAGAGAGAGTAATTTTGCTGGGGAAGAAGACAAATACCACTTAAGAAGATGGAAGGTTAGCCCTAGCTGTTTTTTAAAAAATATATTTTATTGATTTTTTTACAGAGGGGAAGGGAGAGGGATAGAGAGTTAGAAACATCGATGAGAGAGAAACATTGATCAGCTGCCTCCTGCACACCTCCCACTGGGAATGTGCCCACAACCAAGGTACATGCCCTTGACCGGAATCGAACCCGGGACCCTTCAGTCCGCAGGCTGATGCTCTCTCCACTGAGCCAAACCGTTTAGGGCAGCCCTAGCTGGTTTTGTTCAGCCTGTGGACTAAAGGGTCCTGGGTTTCATTCCGGTCAAGATACATGATGTTTCTCTCTCTCTCTCTCTCTCTCTCTCTCTCTCTCTCTCTCTCTCTCTCCCCCCCCTCCCCCCATCTCTTCCACTTTCTCTAAAAATCAATGGAAAAATATCCTCAGATGAGGATTAACAGCAACAAAAGACGGAAGGTTATAGGTGATATTTTCCTAAGGCAAATTATTAAACTGGCAAGATGGAACTCTCTGGAGAAATGGGATTCTTTCTAGAATATAGAAGAGAAAGCCTCATGATAATAAAAATAGCCAATATCCATTAAGTTGTAGATTTTATTTGCGGTTTGGTATTCTAGCAAAACCATATGAACTACTACTCTGGAATTAATTTTGTCCTTAAAGGGAATAATTAATTCATGATCAAGAAGATAAGCCCCTTGAAAGAAAGAGTCAATATTGGATCTGGAATTTATATAACAAGAGAAGGAAACACTGAACACAATTTGATGAGCTGATAAGCCTCATTTATTCATTGGTTCCATGACTGAATAAACATTTAAGAGTGTGCCAAGCATTGTGAACCCTAAACTTTAGGACATCAGACTAAAAATATAATGAAAAATAAGATTTATTAAAGGTATACATTTTTTCATAATCTTATTTTTCTCAAACATTAAAACACTTGTTCACGTCAAATTTTGGAAGAAGTGTAAAAAAAAAGAAAAATCACCTCAAGTCTCAGCACCTAGAAATAACCACCATTTACATTTTAAAGGATTGCTTCCAATCTTTTTTTCTATGCATTTTATGTGGTTGTTTGAGATAATCTATATAATAAAAGGCTAATACGCAAATTGTCTCCTTGGGAGTTCGACCAGGAGACTGGGAGTTTGATCTCTTGCTATGATATGTGCTGACCACCAGGGGGCGATGTGGACCATGGCGGGCAACCAGTGGCAGCAGTGGTGTGTTGAGGGAGCGAAGGAAGGAGGCGGCGGGGAGGTGGGGAACCAGATCAGCCCTGATCACTGGCCAGACCTAGGGACTCTACCCATGCACGAATTTCATGCACCAGGCCTCTAGTTATATTTATAATGTATGCTACTTTATTCATTAAATATTATAAGTTTTCACTCATTCTTTTTTTTTTACTCATTCTTAATAATTCTTCAGGTTTGTCAAATTTTCCAAGTTGCATTTTCTTAGAGCACCACTTTTTAAAACTAATTTCCCATTTTTCTTTCAAAATATGTTTTTATTGATATTAAAGAGAGAGAAAAAAAGAAGGAAAGAGAAACATCTATGTGAGAGAGAAGCATCCATCAGTTGCCTCCCACATGCACCTCAACTGGGGATTTAACCCACAACCTGGGCATGTGCCCTGACTGGGAATTGAACCAGCAACCTTTCGGTACACAGGATGATCCCCAACGAACTGAGCCACACTGACCAGAGCTAATTTCCCATTTTTATAAAATTAGTTTATGGAAAAGGAAACTCAAATTTGTGTTGAATTTATGGAAATAAATCTTTAAAATCTGGAAACTTATTACAAACAGATTTCTGAGAAGAAAGCCAGGTAAATATTATGATGTCTTCATGCAACATGCTAGTTGTGTATTAAAGATATTACAGAATCAAGTCTGTGTGGTCAGATATAGGCAGTCAGATATCAGAAGGTTGATAATTTAAATTTATCCTATGATAAATATAGTTTGGAAATTTAAGTGAACAGTTTTCTACCACAAATATCTTAATGGATAAATTTTCCTTTAGGGGACAAGGCAACTGTCCTTGGAAACTTTGAATATTATAGGAAAATCATTGCCTTACTTTGCAAACAAATTTATTTTTTATCATTTTTAATATGTTTTTATTGATTTTTAGAGCAAGAGGAAGGGAGAGGTATAGATAGAAACATGGATGAGAGAGAGACATCATGAATCCATGACTCCCACGGGGGATTGAGCCTGAAACCCAGGCATGTTCCCTGACTGGAATTGAACCGGTGACCTCTTGGTTCAAGGGTCAATGCTCTACCACTGAGCAACACCGGCTGGGTTCTTAGCAAACAAATTTAGACAGAAACTCAACTTTATATGTTTTTCTTAGTTTTAATATTTGCACTGACTGATATGTAAAAATTCACTTAGCTATAATCATCTAATTGGAAAGAGAATGGCTAGCAGAATGTTATCTTCTCAAAACCTTTGTGCCTACAATTATCACATTCTGTTCAAGGTTCTTCCATACACTGCCAATTAAGGCTGTAGCCTTTTGCTTCAGTATGTTTTCTGGCCAGGGTACAATTAAAGGGTATGGAGCTAGTAATTTTTTCCACACTTGCTTCCAATGTTTTGATGCTCTAAGTTAGACTGTGAGGAACATCTTTGTGAGTAAAGCCTCTTCATATTTGATTTGGAGACATGTAATCATTGGGTATTAATCTTTTAAGTTACTTGGTATGCCTTGCCTGAAATTCTCTCAAAAGGTTGTACTTATTTACATTCTTATTTGAAAAAGAGATTTTATTTGTTTATGTATTTTTTATTATTTTTGATAATCCTCACCCAAGGATATTTTTCCATTGACTTTTAGAGAGAGTGGAAGAGAGAGGGAAAGACAGAGAGAAACCTCGATGTGAGAGAAACACATTGATTGGTTGCCTCCTGCATGAGCCCTGACCAGGGTCTGGACCTGGGTGGAGCCTGCAACTAAGTAAGTGCCCTTGACCTCAATAGAACCTGGGACCCTTTGTTCCACAGGCCATGCTCTATCCACTGAGCCAAGCCAGCTAGGACCCAATTATATTCTTACGTACATGAGACTGCCCATCTAAGCCCTTGCCAGCGAAGAGCATTATTTTTACTTTTGCTATTGTAATAGGGAAACTAAAACCGTCTTGTTGTTATTTGCATATCTTTGATTACTAGTGATCATGACCATTTACTTTTAAATGTTTACTGAGCATTTTTCTACCTTCGTGAGTAATGTAAAAGCAAAACCAATTTAACCAAACAAAACTCGTCCAAACTTTTGTGAGATCCTATAAATTTCTTTGCAGTGTGTCGCGAGCCTCTTGGTAATGAGAATCCTGATTGCATCAATACAGTTTTTGAATTATGTTTTAGCTTTCTCTTCTGTAAACTAAACAAGTCTAAACCCTTTATCCATCTTCATTGGGCCTATTATCCACCCATTATTGTTAGATTTTCTTATTATCTATTTCAACTCCAGTTTCTTCACATTTTTTAAATATATGCAGAGCCTTAAATTGCATTGGTTCTCTTAATAAAGGGCTATTCAGCCCTAGCTGGCTTGGCTCAGTGGATAGGGCATTGGCCTGTGGACTGAAGGGCCCCAGGTTCGATTCCAGTCAAGGGCACATGCCTGGGTTGTGGGCTCGATCCCCAGTAGGGGATGTGCAGGAGGCAGCTGATCAGTGATTCTCTCATCATTGACGTTTCTGTCCCTCTCTTCCTCACTGACATCAATAAAAATATATTTTAAAAAGATAAAGGGCTATTCAGTTATGGGAGAGGAGCTTGCTTCCTGCCTCTTGAGTTATGGAAACTCATATATACCACAGGTATGGACAGTTTAGTTTTATAGTTCCATGTGAGGCACCTATTTTATTCCCCATAAGTATGGAGTACTTAGAATATCCCAGGCCCTACTCTAAGGAACAGAATACAAGGGAACATCTCCCAAGCTCATGTGAACTCACACATGCATTGGTCCTTATTCTAAGTTCTATTTGTCTCTGGAACCCAAATGACAACCATGTTATTTCCTCATGTTGCTGATGTAATCATTTACTTTTTATTGAATTTATTGGGGTGACATTGGTTAATAAAATTACAGATTCGGTATATAATTCTATACACTATACAGATGATGTGTTACAGAAATGTAATAGTTTAGCAGTGCCAGCATATACCTATTTTGTTTTTCAAGGCAAATTTAAATGTTTCCAGTTGGAATGACTGAAGGTTTAAATTCAATCTAACAACATGCACGTGCACTTGCAGAGCCAATCAGTGCCTGGTATCTTTCTACTTGTTTTATATGGATTCTAGAATGGCATATGCCAGCTTCACGAAAGACCCTATTGTCTTTTGAGGGGAATAAAATTGACAAACATGGACTAGTTCATAATGCTATCTTTATCAACTCACACAATGTCAAGGTCAAATGCATGATATATATGTAGGTAGAAAGCGCAATATTGATTAGAACCATTGGGGAATTCTTTTTGGAGAGTAGAAAAAAAATCATTGTTCTGGGAAGGAATTTTGTAACACTTAGGTTCATTAAAATGTAGGCTAAGATATTACAGGTGGGATGGAGCAGCGTAAGCAAAGGTAAAATTGAAAGAGTAGTTTGCTTGAGGGTTGGTGAGGACATTGTTCTTTGTAAATCTCCAGAGTTTTGAAGAAACACCTGATTTGTTGCCATTATATTAAGGGTATATTAAGTACCTTACATTGTAAAATGAGAAAATTGAATCTCATTTTATTGCCAATTGGAAAACATTATTGAATCTTCAAAAGAGAGAGATGAAGTCTGTGTTCTGTTTTTAGGGATAAGAATTTGATGGATAGTTTCAGGATGTTTGGAGAGGGAGAGATTAGTTAATTTATTTTGTTTTACTTAGTGGTATTTGAGATGCTGAGGGTCTTCAGATAGCAGTGGGAGAAAGAAAAGGGGAGCATGACTCCAGAAGGTTTCTTCCCCAGGTAGAATTGCCTGAAAGTAGTTTCAGGTAAATGAGTTTAAAAGAAAAGAATTATGATGCCTTCTACATTTTCAGCCTTGGTAACACCGAGAATGGTGATACCATTGAACAAAAAAGAGGAATTGAAAATTGATTGAGGCAGTAGGAAATAGTTTATTGATTTTATATATTTACTAGGGGCCCAGTGCACAAAAATTTGTGCACTTGGGTGGTACCTCAGCCTGGTCTGTGTCCTCTCACAGTCCGGGACCCCTCAGGGGATGTCCACCTGCTGGCGTGCCTGACCAGCCTGGGTGAGGGGCTGATAGCTGTTTGCAGGCTGGCCAAGCCCCCCATTGTGGACCCTCACCCCATTTGGGTGTGGCAAGCCTGGGTGATGGACTTAGGGCTGTTTTCAGGCTGCCCACAGTCCCTTCAGGTTTTGGGTCCCTACTGGGGTACCTGGCCAGCCTGGGTACGGGGCTGAGGGTCGTTTTCAGGCTGCCCATAGCTCCCATTGACCCAATGTCCCAGCAAGGCTGGCTGGAATCAGGTTTCTGGGGTTTATTTATCTTCTATAATTGAAACACTGTTGCTTTAAGCCGAGGCCCAGGGAGGTATTGAAGCCTCCTGTTTGCTTCAGCTCCGTGGCTTCTATAATTGAAACAATGATGCCTTAGTAGAGGCCCAGCGGCCTAGGCAGACAGGTTCCTCCATCACTGGTGCAATGGATGCCTCCTGTTTGCTTCATCTCTGTGGCTTCTATAATTGCAACTATATTGCCTTGAGCAGAGAGAGGTCCAGCCGGCCTAGGCAAACAGTTTATTCCTGGTGCAATGGAAGCCTCCTGTTTGATCTAGTTCCGTGGTGCTTGGCCTCCATCTTGGCAGAGTTAATTTGCATATGGCCGCTCTGATTGGCTGGTGGGCATGGCTTGGCTGGTGGGCGTGGCTTAGGCATCCTGGAGAAATGGTCAATTTCAATATTGCTCTTTTATTAGAGTAGATGGATTTATTTATATAGTTCATATTTTCATAAAAATTTATTTTAGGCCCTGGTTCATTTGGTTGGAGTGACATCCTAAGCACTGAAAGGTTGCAGGTTTGATTCCTGGTCAGGTCACATACCTAGGTTGCAGGCTCCATCCCTGGTAGGGGCAGTACTGGAGGCAACCAATGTTTCTCTCTCTCTCTCTCTCTCTCTCTCTCTCTCTCTCTCTCTCTTTCTCTTTCTCTCTTTCTCCCTGCCTTCCTACCTCCCTCCCTCCCCTTTTCCCTTCCTCCCTCTCTAAGATCAATAAAAAATTATTTTTGGATGCTTATATGAATGTATGAACTTCCATACCATATACATATGTTTCTCATTAATCTTATCAAAAGCCCATGAAGTATATTATCTCCATAGTGCAGATGAAGCTCAAAGAAAATGGGTAATTTGCTCACACAGCAGAGCTGAGATTTAAATGTACTTTACACTCCTAAACAGTGATTTAGCCCCTGAGCTAAACTTTCTTCCTGGAAGTGACAGTGGCTTTGGAAGAGGAAGTATCCTGGAGCCATTTGAAAAAGAAAACTAAAGAAATATTTTAGAGTAATCAACATGATAAAAAGATTCCTTGTATTTAAAAGAAAAGATTTTTAAATTGCTTTGGGAGGAGAGAGAGAGAGAGAGAGAGAGAGAGAGAGAGAGAGAGAGAGAGAGAGAGAAAGAAGAGGGAGGGAGATGGAGAGAGAGAAACATCTATGTGAAGACAAAATATTAATATGCTGCTTCCTGCATGCCCCTTTACTGGGGATCAAGCACGAAACCTGAGCATGTGCCCTGACCAGGAATGGAACCAGCAACCTTTTGGTGCACAAGACCTTGCCCAACCAACTGAGCTACACTGGCCAGGGCAAGATCACTTGTAGTTTTTTACATTTCATATATAAAATGATAGGGACAAAGTAAGGTTCTAAACTTTTACTGAGAAAAAGTATATATCCTGAACATATTTCTCCTAGGAACTTTTATGATACAACTAGAGGCCTGGTGCACAAAAATTTTGCACTAAGGGGCGGGGGGGTTGGTCCCTCAGCCTGGCCTGTGCCCAATCACAGTCTGGGACCCCACAGGATGTCCACTTGCTGGCTTAGGCCCACTCCCAAGCTGATCGTGCCTAAGCCGGCAGTCAGACATCCCTCTGGCAGCCCGGGAGCCCTCATGGGATGTCCACTTGCCAGCAGGGAGCAGGCCTAAGCTGCAGTCGGACATCCTTAGCGCTGCTGAGGAGGTAGGAGAGGCTCCCACCACCACTGCTGTACTGGCAGCTGTCAGCCTGGCTTGTGGCTGAGCAGAGCTCCCCCTGTGGGAGTACACTGACCACCAGGGGCAGCTCCTGCATTGAGCGTCTGCTCCCTGGTGGTCAGTGTGTGTCATAGTGACCAGTCATTCCCAGTGGTTCTGCTATTAGAGTCAATTTGCATATTACCCCTTTATTATACAGGATATCTCATGTAGCCTTCACAACAGCCCTTGGACCAAGTACTGTTATGGATTCCTTTACACATGATGAAACTGACCTTTAAGGGTTAGAGAAGTTAAGGTTCCCTGCCCAAGCACACTGGGAGACTGCTGATGCTCTTGAAAAGAAATTTCACATCCTCTTTTCCCGACTTCCTCATATAACATACTTCACTTCGGAACAATCATGACTTTCTATGTTAGGGTGGTTAAGAGTCTTGAAAATTTAAGATCCCAAAGTCTCAAAACTACTCCCGCGACTGAATTAGGCCTTGCTTGCTTCTGGGAAAATGTGTTTTCCAGATTTAATGTGATATCAAATACTTGTCAAGGTTAAAGAAATTCGTGGTCGCTCTGTTCAGATTGGGAGCAGGTGGGAGCCCTTAAGCCAAAAGAGTATTTTTGAAGCTCCACTTAGAATGAGCCTTTGTATTTGGTTCTCTGACTCTGGCAAGGAAGGGATATTGCCATAGGGGTGTAAAATGTTCTTACAATGAAATAAAACAACATAATACATAAAACAAGGCAGCTCAAGCCAAAGTGGCTCAGTTGGTTGGAGCGTTGTCTCATACACCAAAAGGCTGTGAGTTTGATTCCCAGTCAAAGCACATACCGGGGTTGCAGGTTCAGTCCCCTGTGATCAGCATGTACAGGAGGCAACGGATGGATGTTTCCCTCCCTCCCCCTTCTTCTCTCCCCCTCCTCTTTCTATCTCCCTCTCCCCCCCACCTCCCCTTCTTCCCCTCTCCCTTCCTCTCTCTGCCTACCTCTCTCTGCCCCTCTCTCTTTTCCTTCCTCTCTCAAAGCATGTCCTCCAGTGAGGATTCAGACAAACAAAAGGTGGAGGAATGTGCAGGACAATGATGCTTTTGGTTTATGTGAAAAATTTTTGGCATTTGCCTGTTTAAGAGGGTTCCTCATCTACTCTATTAATTCAACTGAAGCAACCCTTTTTCTTTCCAGGGAAGAAAGAAAGAGAGAAAGATAGAAAGAGAAAGACTTGGCTTCTAGGCCTTATTTTTCTTCTGACTAGGGAACCCAGGATAAGGTAGAGTTTTCTAGTCCTTTTTTAAATTTTCATTTGGAAAAAGATTTAGAATGAGAGATTTCTGGCTGTAAGATGCTATAATATCACTTTTTATTTGATAAAATTATGTGTATTTTCTTAAATCCCCAAAGAATACCCATAAGGAGTAGGTAGAGATAAGTTAAAGCTACCTAAAGAATTTAATTCCTTGTTGCCCAGTAACTGTTAAATCCCTCAGCAGTAAGGCAAGAACCACATTCCTGCCTTGAGACAAGATTTAGTCCTTTCAGAACTTATCCTCTGGCTATGTTCCAAAAGTTTATTTGTAAGTTATTTGCTTACAGCTTGGAATAAAATGTGTTATAAATAGTAGTTAGGTCCCCAAATCAGAGAATCTTATTTAACCCTTAGAGTATCTGTTACCTGCACTGTATGAATAAAATGTAATTACATGCTTCTATGGGAACGAAATGCTTTGTGGGTAGAAGTTCACATTGCTGTGCTTGATTCCTTTACTCCCAAGGCTTCACTGGATAAGAAGAACTAACTGGGAATTTAATTATAAGAAACCTCGTTACCTTCCTGATCACTCCACCATTCACTGGCCTGTCAGCTTCCCTTTCTGTTCAATATTTTTCTTTGTGTGAAGGTGTCCATGATCTCTCAGTTCTGCCACCCCACCCTCTGCCCTGCCGTGATTCATGGTCCTTCTGAGGGCACTGCCCATCACCCTCATGCTGGTTGGGGTTACAAACACACTGAGCACACAAAGACCCATTTCTCCTCTGAGGAGTGGGAAAGCCATCAAGGGCTATGGGTACCAGGAAGACTTGGCCTTGAACCCAGGCTCAGGGATGCAATCTTAAGGAAGTTACTAAACATCTCTGAGCCTCATTTTACTTCTGTTGAATGAGGCTGGTAATATGGAAGGCATGGCACTGTGTGTGGCATCAGGTACATGTAGCATCTGGCCTTTGTGCTAAGTGAATGTTAGAATTACTTTTGTTATTGGCCTGCCACACCTGTTTTTCTCTTAAGACTATATAGGGAACTAGAGGCCTGGTGCACAAAAATTAGTGCACTCAGGGGGTCCCTCAGCCTGGCCTGTGCCCTCACAGTCTGGGACCCTCGGGAGATGTCCACCTGCTGGCTTAGGCTCGCTCCCTGGGCAATTGGGCCCTAAGCTGCCAGTGAGACATCCCTCTGGCAGCCCGGGAGCCCTCAGGGGATGTCCACTTGCCAGTGGGGAGCAGGCCTAAGCTGCAGTCGGACATCTTTAGCTCTGCTGAGGAGGCAGGAGAGGCTCCCACCACCACCACTGTACTGGCAGCCGTCAGCCTGGCTTGTGGCTGAGCAGAGCTCCCCCTGTGGGAGTGCACTGACCACCAGGGGCAGCTCCTGCATTGAGCATCTGCCCCCTGGTGGTCAGTGTGTGTCATAGTGACCAGTTGTTCTGCTGATATGGTCAAGCTGCATATTACCCTTTTATTATATAGGATAGAGGCCTGCACTTTATTTCCGCACCTCCTCTGAGTCTCGGTCTTTTTCTAGTTGTAGAATTTCCACTCCACCAGCCTTCCTGTGGGTCTGGGTAGTGTCCGTTTTTTCTTATTGTGGTGGTTTTGAAATGGTTGTGCGCAGCAGCAATTCCGGTGTTTGCCTATGCCACCATCTTGGTTTCTCCAATAAAAATATGTTTAGCCCTAACTGGTTTGGCTCAGTGGATGGAGCGTCGGCCTGCAGACTGAGGGGTCCCAGGTTCGATTCCGGTCAAGGGCATGTACCTTGGTTGCGGACACATCCCCAGTGGGAGGTGTGCAGGAGGCAGCTGATTGATGTTTCTAACTCTCTATCCCTTCCTCGCTGTAAAAAATCAATAAAATATTTTTAAAAAATGTTTAAAAAAACAACAATAAAAAATAAGGCTAAAGCAAGATTTATCTACATTTAAAAGAAGAAGGCTGCTTTAAGTTTGTCCCAAGTATGTCTTTGGAGGAGTCAGGGAAATACAGGATGGGTCAGATCCAGTGAAACCTAAGATGAGAGTCAGAGTCAATCCCAAAGATAGGATGGAGGAAGCTCTGGACATTGCAATTGAAAGGGAAAAGGGGAACACTCATTCCTGTGGATTCAGGGGCATTCATGAGCTGTACAGATGTGCCTAATTCTTGGGCTGAACCCTCAAACTGGTCAAGTGAGAGAGGATATGCCTTATTTGAAGCAACTTCTAAGTACAACATATAGTTTTGAGGTGATAAAGAAGAGTCTTTTCTTTGTAACACTGATACTTTCCTTTTCTTGATTCAAATGATTTGCCCAGACATCCGGACGTGTGAATGTGGATTCATCCATCAAATTGGTCTATGTCATGGGACAATGCAGCCCATTATCGAATGAAAAGCTCTTGCCATTGATTAATGTTTAACAGCTGCATCTGTGGAGTGATTGGTCTTTTTTAAAAGAATGATTTACATATTCGCATCTTTATCAGAATCTAATCACTAGTATCTAGTCTCCAGAAGATTTAACACATAACACTAAAAAAATATCCTGTCACATGCTCCATTTTTATAAATGTCACACTACCCCTAGGCTTCTTAATGCTTAGGCAGTTTGAGTCATTCACCTCCCCGCCCCCAGAGAGTATGAAACAGAAATGGAACACATTTTATTGAATTTGAATTGTGTACCATCTTGGACTAATTATTCACACTTAAGGATTTAACTGATTTTCTTGTTCACCTTTCAATCAACCATCTATAATAATAAAAGTGTAATATGCTAATTAGACCAGATGTCCTTCTGGAGCTGCAAGGGAAGCCAGGGTCCCATGTGCCAGAGGGATGCCAATGCCCCCAGCCGGGAGAAGGAAGGCCTACTCTTGCATGAATTTTGTGCATTGGGCCTCTAGTCAACAATAAAAACCTAAACAATTTTTCCCCCTAATAATATGAAAGTGTGATTTTAGATTAAGGCAGAAATGTTGCAAAAAAATGGTTAATTTGCTTTTTCCATGGTAATTATGGTCAGATTTCCACTGATGTTCATTTTGACATTCATTTTATTCATAGAGATATTAAGGGGAATGGATACTGGGGGGAGTGTAGAGGTTGGGCCTAGAAAAATGGAATGGGGAGGTAGAGGATGGAAATAATTTTCAATCAGAATCTAAAACTCATGCTGTCAGATAAAAGACTTAGAAATCTTAATTCAAGTTTTAAAACTTCTGAATAATTGAAATTTGCCAAAGCTTTAAAAAAAATAACATGTATCTTAAGAGCTATGAGTAAGGAAAGATACTACTTGTCTTTAAGGAGATTTTGCATTAATGAAGAGATAAAAATATGAACATATCTAAAGAGTTAATGAAAAATTAGTTACCCATAAGTGTTCATATACAGGTAGACATTAATTTCCAGAGAAATAACTTGTATATTTAAAAATTCTAATCCTTAAGTCTGGGAGAATCGAATTTGTGTATATCTCATTCAAATCCAAAGACTAGTTAAAGTGTCTGCAGATCTATTTATGTGTAGAATAGTGCCTCATCCAGATAAGCCCTTTTAAAAAAAAACACAAAATTCTGCTTAGTAAATTTTAAAGATCTTACAGTTTTATTCAAGGACTCATGAATCAGGCAGCATACCTTCTATCAGATATAAAGGAGCTCTGAGGAGCTGCATAAAATGAAAGACTTTTATAGACAGAAGGGAGCAGGAACAAGAAGTTATACCAGGCAAAACCCAGATTGGCTATTACAAGATCACTTTCCTCTAGGGCAGGGGTGGGGAACCTTTTATCTGCCAAGGGCCATGTGGATACTTATAACATTCCAGGGCCATACAAAATTATCAACTCAAAAATTAGCCTGCTGTATTTGGTCAAACATTTAATTAACTCACCCCTAATGCCTTGGCAGGCCTAGACCAAGTAAATGACGTTGCAGGCCTTATAAGCCTTCGGGCGGAACACTCCCCACCCCTGCTTTAGGGGGATGAGGAGGAAAGTTTACCATCTCACTAGTGCTAATCTGGTGATTCCTGATTGCCAGGTTTCAGATTCCATTTCTGGGAGAGCAGAAACTGTAATTAGGTTAATTCTTGGTTTTGGTGATGTGGGGCTTAGCGTAAGTGACTCCATTTTGCGCCTGCTGTCTTGTTTTATTTTTTAAAATCTTTATTGTTGAAAGTATTACAGATGTCCCCTGTTGTCTTGTCTTTAACAGCCCTCTATTATAACATTGTTTTAAACATTAAACTGTCAAACTGTCCTGCATCAGTGTCACCATCTCATAGCAAAGAGGGGAACGCTGATCTAAGGTGCCCTTTATGGCTAACTTTTCCCCCCTCCACCCTAAAGAGCATTGCAGAGAATGGATGGATGAATGGATGGATGGATGGATGATGCTCTCTATTTGGTATTCCACATTTCGTTGATTATAACCCAAGTAACATGTCAATTAGATACACATTTTGCTGCAAGCAATAAAACACTTGACCAACTATATCAACCAGATAAGGGATGATGTTTTCTCGTGTAACAAGAAGTCTGGAAACAGTGGCGAGCTAGAGAAGAGTTAGTTCCCTGATGCCATGAGAGCCATGGGCCAGTGTCTGTTGCTATATCATCTTTAGCAAGTGACTGTTGACCTCATGGTTCCATGCTGACTGCAGGAAGGAGAAAGTATAACTGGACCACCAGTGGATCCAGGCGGCCTGTCACTACTTGAACCAATTCAGTGGAGACCGGGTTGAACCGCATATGAACATTGATTCCAATAATGCCAGCAGTGTGAGAGAGTAACAGGTCATCCACAAAAATCTGCTCTGTAGCCCGCCATAAACCAGCTGCTTCAGTAGGGTAGGACAAGGATTACATGAGGAAGTAGGGATTACAGGCATGGGGAAGTAGGCTATGCAGGCTGGGGTGGGACTCATTGTTTGAGCTAGAAGATAGCTAATCTTTCCATGATAATAGGCAGTTCTTGAATGAGAATGGTCCGCACTCCAAGGTTGACTCCCAGGTCCTAGGCATAACTTCCAGCCAGGTTAGAATGTCCTTTCTTTAACCAGATCAAGGTATTCAGGGTTAGCAGAGCATGACTAATATTTCCCATAGCCATAGCTAGTCCCCACTGTTCTAATTTTGTCCCTAACAAAAGGTCCTTCTCCCTCAGAGGCTCTTTGTCTTCCAGTTTGGAAAAGTAAACCCTTTCTTATAGTCACAAGCATTGGCCCAAAACTGTGTCCACATGGCTGTCCCTGGCTGGGTTAAAGTATTGCAATCCTGCGGCCTTTGTAGTAGAGAAAGGCCAGGGAGAAAGAATTTGAAAATGGGGTTGAGTAAACCAACCTAGAGAATCTGTCACAATGAAACACACCTGAGTCATCTTTCTCACTGATAAGCATTCTGTTTGCTTTATCTTTTTTTTAATTCCAATTTCTTTATAAAGTCTTGATATCTTTGTTATGTGTATTTCAAAAAAGAAGCCCAAGCTCAGACTGTAAGGGGTGTAAGCAAGAGAATCATTAGCAATGGGAAATATTATTTGAAGAAAAATCAGATGTAGAATCAATGTTATCAGCCGCTTAAACTTGGTAAAAGTAGATGGGCTCCTTTCAGAATGTCATTCGATTCAAACCACATTTATTGAGTACCAACATTTATTGCCCTAAACACAACACAATCTCTTCAGAGGGTCTCATTTCCTTTTCTCATCTTTTCTTCCTCAAATATAAGAGTGAAAATTATTAGGCTGCTTCTAATTACGATCCTTTTTATCACGGTTGCTATAGATTTTGTTTATTTTTATTTATTATTTAAATTAACCTCTAAACTTTTGCAGGCGAACTTAGAAATTAATCACTAGTTTTATAAATAACACTAGAGGCCTGGTGCACAAAAATTTGTGCACTCAGGGGGTCCCTCAGTCCGGCCTGTGCCCTTTCGCAGTCTGGGACCCCTTGGGGGATGTCCACCTGCTGGTGTGCCTGGCCAGCCTGGGTGAGGGGCAGAGGGCCATTTCAGGCTGCCCACAGCCCCTTCAGGGTTCAGGTCCCTACTGGGGTGCCTGGCTGGAAGCAGGTATCTGGGATTTATTTAACTTCTATAATTGAAACTTTGTTGCCTTGGTCCTCCGCTCGAAGCCTGGGTTGCCCCTGGCAACCCAAGGTCCCACCTGTCAGGTATCTGGGGGTTACCTTCTATAATTGAAACTTTGTAGCCTTGAGTAGAGCTCAGGGCCCGCAGGTTCCTGGCTTCCTCCATTGCCTGGGGCAACTCCAGCTCCGTGGCTGCCGCCATCTTAGTTGAGTTAATGTGCATATTTGCTCCTGAGTGGTTGGTGGGTGTGGCTTGTAACGGAGTGAGGAAAGGAGCCTATCTACTTTTACCAAGTGGGTGTAACGGAGTGTGGGTTAATTTACATGTTACTCTTTTATTAGATTAGATGGCTTATATGGAAAGTTTTCAGTTCATTAATCTTAAAAATGTGCATCGGAATACAGTTCACATAGTGTTGGAAGCTACTTTTGTGTTAGAGATGCAAAAATACATGGTGTCTTTTTGCATTGTTTGTGTATGTATATAAGTGTGCTGATTGTGGATGAAGAGGGACCACATACTAAACCTGACAAGCTCAGGGGGAGACCTGCATGGCAGCCTTACAAAATCAAGATACCTAAGGTAACCACATAGAATGGTCTCAACATAAAAATTCCTAACTAAGCCTGCTCAGGTATGGCTCAGTGGTTGGGCATCAACCTATGAACCAGGAGGCAGCTAATCCCGTGTGGGATCTGCATGAGGCTGCTGATCAATGATTCTCTCTTATCGTTGATGTTTCTCTCTGTCCTTCTCCCTTCCTCTCTGAAATCAATAAAACAATATTTTTTAAAAATACTGAATAATTATTTTTTAAAAATTCCTAACTAAAAGCAGGCCATGGTGGGTAGGCATATCCTAGGCCTGTAGCTTCCTTGACCAAGGTTTGACTTTTTGCATCTAAGAGAACATAACCTTGGAATGTCAGAGCAACCTATCCTTTTCCTGGACCTCTCAGGTACACCCACTGCACCAGACACTAGACCAAAGAACCCACATTGTTATCTTGTTCCCTAAACGCCATCTCTATGTTCTATAAACGTTAATTGTTAACTGTCCTATATCCACCAATGTCAAAGAAATATTTGTCTCTCTCTTTTACTCTTGATTCAATCTCAGAGATTTTTCCCGCTTTGCTTTCTACCTGCCTCCCTAATCTACCACTGATGAATTTCATGTAATACCCCTTACATCGCCTTTGATTATAATGTATAAAATGAGAGGCAAAGCTACCATTGTCCAGAGCATTTTCTCAGTTCCCTTCAGATTTCGCATCCCGGCAATTGTCCTCAGTTTGGCTCAAATAAACTCATAAAAATCCCCTACAGGTTTGGACATTTCTTATGTCGACATTATGTTATCAGAGTTTTCTATGTGTATATTGCTGGGCACATCACACCCAAGACATACGTATTGATTTTGTGTGCCTGAATATTTTATCTTTTTTGTTTTCCTCATTTTTTGAAGCCAGAGTCTTTAACCCCTCCCTGAGTTAGTACACGGTTAGGCCCACAATGGATGCTTCGATAAATATTAATTGATGATTTTTAAAAATGTATAAGTGATTGTCACTTGATGAAATGTAGTCAGGAAACTGATCGGGGGTTTTGGTTTTGTCTTCCCATCCATTCTTGTACTAGAAAAGTAGGTGGATTATGACAGTGTTTTTGGTGCCACAGTCATTTCGTTTGATTGCATTAGCAAAAGGTGGAGTCCAAAGAATTAATAGCTGGAAAGTTTTTGGAAAATCCAGTTAGAACTGTTTCCATAGAGTAATTTGAGTGAAAGCCAGATAATAGCTAGCTATTGGAGGAAGTCCACAGTAAGAGCTTTGACAAGGACCAGAAAAAGCATGTAACTGAAGAGTAAATGTAAAATTTGGGGGAGAGGAAGGAAGGGGTCTGGCTGAGGGCAGAATCTAAAAAAAAAAATGCCTCCTCAGGCTAATGGGTCACTTAAATGACTGAAGGTGGAAGGGTAGGAACTGGGACAACTTGAAAAGCTTCTGTTAGTGCTGAAGGGGCTTCAGGTTTTCCTATTGTCACTTGAGATAAGCAATACAATGGGAAATCTTCAGATTTTAACTATTGGCAAATCATTCCTCAATTTTAAACACCATCATGTGAGCCAAAACCAGTCAAACAAACAAAAACAAAACAAAACAAAAAAACAGTCTTCAGACTAAATTCAGCCAGTTGGTGGCCTCTCCTCTGTGGTTATTGGAGAAATAATGGAAGAAGATCAGAATTTCAGGTAAAAGATAATATGTTGAAATCTTGGGAGATAAGGGTGGAGAAACAAGTAAACTGAGGATGTGAGGGAGGCGGGGTAGGAATGCTGGAATTTAGGGAGTTGTTGAGCTGTTTTAAAACTGGAAAATGACAAAGGTGAGGCTGGCATTAAAGGAAAAGAGGAAATTTACTCCTGTTTCGTTTTCATCACTAAAGTTGGTTTTCCACAAACTCTCCCCACTGTGAGAAGGGATGCTAGATTTGAAATAAGTAGTGTCAACCATATTACAAAGAAAGAATGGTTTTCCAGTAATAATAATAAAAAGACATATTAGGACAAGGCTTTTTAAAAATATATTTTTATTGATTTCAGAGAAAAGGTGTGTGTGGGGGCGGGAGAGATAGAAACATCAATGATAGGCTGCCTCCTGCACACCCCACACTGGGGATTGAACCCGCAGCCTTGATCAGATGTGAACTGTGACCTCCTGGTTCATGTGTTGATACTCAAACACTGAGTCATGCCTGCTGGTCAGGGCACAGATTTTTAAAAATGATTTGTGAATTCAGTTATATGAAAACCTGAGCGCAGGTATAAATATTAAGTCACATTTGATCATTTTAAATGCCTCACCTTTATTATAAGTAGTGAGAATCAGGAATGTATTCACTTCTGAAGAGGGGGAGGGTAAGACTGGTTAATTCATGAAGTGTAGAATAGAGTTGAAGGGGGCTGGCCTACGTTTGTAAGTTCTGCTACCTCTGCCAGTAGTTGAGTGGCCCTTTTGTAGCATTGATGAACACAGGAGAGCAGTGTCTGAAGGTTCTGAGTCAAAGAAAGGGAATCATATTGTTCATCTGATAGACCCAGATGTCATGATCCCCAAAGACCACGAGTGAGCCCCGAAACTGCTGCAAAAACATGAGGGCCTTTATTATTCGAGTTAACTCGGACTTCCCACGCTCACCCGCCAAGGCAGCGGCGGGACGGGGGAGGAAGTGTCGGTCCCAGGGGAATGACAGATTTATAGGGCCGGAAGTAGTGGGGTGAGGTAATGTGTGTGGCCCCATTGATTGGTCGAGGGAAGGTCCTGAGCTGGGCATTTCCTCTGCATCCCTATTGGTCCTGCTGCAGTCTTGCTCCACCCTAACACATCCCAGTCACGAGAGTAGACTGTGTGACTTGACTGTTTGTCTCTTGTCAAGAGGAAGAGAGGAAGGAGTAAGCATTGGTATGGTTATACTTAGAGCTTGAAGAAGTTGACAAGTAAGGCTGGTCAGAGTTTGAGGGCCAATGTAGTGACTTTGCAGATGAAAGGTCCTTCTAATGATAAGGATGGCAAATAAGGACTTCCATAGGTAGAAGAGCTTTTGTAATGAGTTGATGGCAGGGAAAAAAAGGCAGACTAGAGAATCCAAGATGGCGGCATAAGGTAAACACCATAAATGCAGCCGTGAACAACTATTTCAGAATATCCACGAAAAGAAAACACGGACACCACTCACACCCACAGGAAGGCTGGCTGAGTGAAAATTCTACAACTAGGAAGAGTCTGAGACTCAGAGGAGTGGCGGAAGCAAAGTACAGAGGTACGGAGGCGCGCGCACGGGGCTCGGGAAGAGGGCTGGCACCGGAGGATGCGGTTCTATTTCAAACCGGAGGGTACCACAAGCTCCCGGCAGCTCTGAACTCCAGTTCCAGGCGAGTTTCTGAGGACCCAGACGCACGCACACCCTGAGAAGGGGAACTGACTGGCACAGGGAGGAAATCCAAAGCTGGTTTCTTTCAGCGTTGCTTGCAGCAATTACCGCGAGACACAGAGACCCAGTGTCTCTTAGCGCAGGGCTGAGAAGCAGCCATAGCTACTTGCTCCACCCTGCCCTGCAAACTCCCTGAGGCCCCGCCCCTCCCAAGCTGCGTCAGGGGCTTTCGCATATAAAAGGCTGAGTAGCCTAAGGCAAAGGCTAACTCAACACCTCCTTAAAGATACAGGAGCCAGCCCTCACCCAGTGGCCAGAGTGGGACCATCCTAAATAAAACTCAGATCCACAAGGAACACACTCGGGGCAGATG